>JAUIMM010002648.1:0-237562 GCA_031769625.1 Taudactylus pleione | reverse complement strand
CTTATCCAGATCCATCATCTTTTTCACCTCTTGCATAATCATACCTACCACCACATCACAGGGGAGGACCTTCCTTCGAATAGATACCTGGCACCGTGCATTCCACGTGTGATACCTAACAGCTAAACTAACTAAAAAAATTGTGGTTAAATTAAAGCCACCGTATCTTCTGACTACCCCATAAGCCCACTCAGGGTAACTAAGACCCGAAAGGCACGGGATACCAATGGCCTTTGAAACCTCCTCATAAACCTTTACATTAAAAGGACACTCAAGCAGGAAGTGGTCCATCGTCTCCTCCACCCCTGGACATTCCTCCCGTGGGCAGCCACGTTCACTGGCACTTCGCCACCTGAGGTTCCCTCCAACATAAAGCCTCCCATGAAAAGTGAGCCAGGCAATATCTTTGAACTTGGGCGGTAACCTTTGTGAATTTAACAAAACCAATCCAGCCGAAGCGACATTACCTGGACAGTCCCTCAGTGACAGCGGAACATGAAAGTGGGTGTGCAAAATTCTTCTCTCCAACTCCCTCCTAGAGAAGTTTTTGACTTCACCCACTCCCACGTCATATCGCTTTATCACCTTCAAGCTCTGGATGACGTAGATCGGGAGGTAACCATGACGAATCCGGAAACTTCTCACTTGGCCTCCATCTATCCAGAATCTGAGGAAGGGAAACACCCATGGTCTAAATCCCTCTACCCACCGAGGAGGAGTGTCTAAAAACATGCTCCCAATGTTAAGCTTTAAAAAAGCTGTAACAAAAAAGATCACTGGGTTTACCATGTTCAAACCCCCATCTTTCCTCGGTCTGTAGGTGATACCCCTCTTCACTATATTGATCCTGTTCTTCCACAACAAGAGGAAGAACAAGGAATTCAATCTGGACCACAAAGATTGTGGCAAAAAGCACACGTAACTGACATACAAAAAAATCGGGATCAGGTAAGTTTTGCACAAGTCAACCCTTTCCCTCAAAGACAATTTCCATCTTTTC
Organism: Taudactylus pleione; assembly: GCA_031769625.1. Classification (NCBI taxonomy): domain Eukaryota; kingdom Metazoa; phylum Chordata; class Amphibia; order Anura; family Myobatrachidae; genus Taudactylus; species Taudactylus pleione. The sequence continues at coordinate 236,562 of JAUIMM010002648.1, read as the reverse complement.
CAACTCTCTACCTTCTTGGTAGCATCCTCCAGCTTGTTAACCCAATTTAGGGAGGCATAATCTCCATGATCAAATTTGATACCAAGAATTTTAATCTGATCGTTGACCTGAGGGAAGCTGTCCGGAAGAGGAAAAGGCTCCCCCTCCTCCCCCATCCAGAAAACATCACACTTTTCTCGGTTTACTCTGGAGCACGAAGCCTCAGAGTACTCGCAAATGAGGTGTTCTATGCCACGGGCCTCTGCCTGCGAGGACAGAACCACCGTGACATCATCTGCGTAAGCCACCACCCTCAATGCAAACTCCGGACTCAGCTGCACCCCCCCTACAGTCCCACACTCTACCCTCCTAACGAAGGGATCGATTGCAAAGACATACAGGAGGGGGCTCAGGGGACACCCCTGACGAACACCCGAGCCTACACCAAAGGTAGGGCCCACCCAACCGTTTACCAGTGGAAAGCTTTCAGCCATACGATAGATCGTCTGTAACCAATTAACCACCCTCTCTGGAAGACCATACCATCTCAGTAGAGCCCAAAGGTACTCATGATTCACTCGGTCAAAAGCTTTAGACTGATCCAATGCCAGTAAGTACTTTCCCCACTTCTCAGCCCTGCACCGCTCAATGGCCTCCCGGACACCAAGGACAGCACTAAAAGTGCTACGACCCTTCACCGTACAGTGCTGAGAAGGAGAAAGCAACAGCTCAGAAAACTCTGAAAGCCTGTTAAACAGTACCTTTGCCAAAATCTTCCTGTCTGTATTGAGAAGGGCTATGGGGCGCCAGTTCTCAATACGAGACGAGTCCTTCCCTTTGGACAGCAAAATAAGCGCAGATAACCTCATGGAAGGAGGGAGGACTCCCTCATCCAGGCTCTCATTAAAAACTTCCACAAGGCGGGGAATCAGGAGGTCAGCAAAGGTCTTATAAAATTCAGATGTTAAACCATCTGGTCCTGGTGATTTCTTGGGATTTAAACCCATTATCGCCTTCCTAACTTCCTCTGCGGTTATATCACTTGCCAAGGAGTCAAGAGAGGCACCCTGAGAACTCAGACCAGGGGTTCCCCTCAGAAATTCCTCCATCCTCTCCCTGATGAGTGGCTGCTCAGACAGAAGATCAGAATAGTAGGACACAATAACATCCAGAATGCCTTCCTTGTCAGTACGAAGAACACCCTGTCCGTCCACCAGTCCTCTGACATGTTTGGCGTCGACTGACCTCCTACAGCTCTGGTAGGGATCAGGCGAGTGGTACATACCATAATCCCTTTCCAAAACCAAGGATGCCAATCGGTTATATTGGAACTCTTTCATCTGAGCCTTCACTCGGGAGATTTCCCCATCATCTCCCTCCTCAGAGATCAGGAAATCCAATTTCCTTCTCAGATTACGGTAGATATTTTGCTTTATCAAGTTTTTCCTAGCTATAAGGCCACGGAAAAATTTGCAGGTTCTCTTTTTAATCACCTCCCACCACTCAGACCTACTCCAACCAGCCTCCAGAAGTGTCTCCTGAGATTGAAAGAAGACCCTGAAGGACTGCCTAACTCTCTCTTCTTCCAGGAGTTCAGAGTTCAAACGCCACAGACCCCGCCCCTTCTGAGGGGTTTCTGAAGCATTCAAAGTTACTGAGAGCAAACCGTGATCGGAAAATTCCACCAACCTCACCCCAAGGGATGAAGTCTTGGAAGTCTCCTTAACAAAAAACCTATCTATCCTAGACCTACGACTACCACTAAAGTAGGTGAAACCCGTGAGGTCTGGGGAGTGACGAATATGCACATCCACCAAACCAGCCTGTCTAACCATGCTAACTAAAAAATTGGAATCATAGCCCAGGGGTCTCCTTGAGCCTCCCCTGTCTTTTGGCCTAACAACGGTATTAAAATCACCACCAAAGACGACCTGCTGGGCTGTAAAAAGAAAAGGTTTTATCTCCATAAAGAGACTTTTCCTATCACCTGGTGTCTGTGGCCCATACACATTAATTAATCTCACATCTTGTCCCTTTATGTTGACATCCAAAATCATACATCTACCTGCTTGCAATTCAATAACCTTGTGCACAGTTACCATATCAGAAAAAAGGACTGCCACCCCACCGTATGGCTCGGCCGCAAGAGACCAGTAAGAAGGACCCCTCCTCCACTCCTGCTTCGCCTTGTGGAGGATATCCAATTTACTAATCCTAGTCTCTTGCAAAAATAAAACATCAACATCAATCGTATTGAAAAAATCAAAGGCCATCATACGAGCACATTCGGACAACACGGAAGCCACATTAATCGTGGCACATCGTATAGGATGAGGATCCATGTTTCTAGGTTATGGAATATTACAAGACCTTGCTTACTTTTACATACCATCACCAAAAAACAAGTCTTAACACTGCACACCAGCCCCCTGCGGGCCAGCCACACCACCGCCTGTGGCATCCCCACCCCCCTCCCTTCCACCCCCAGAGGGTACACCACCCTCCTCAGGGATCCCAGGGTCAGGGGCCTTGGCCACAAACTTTATGACCTGGCAGTGTACCCCACCACCAGTGCCACTTGGCCCGACCCCCGAGCTCTGGGATGACTCCACATCAGTCTCTTTGACTACCTCCTGCTGAACCGCCACTGTCTCCTCCATTGCCACCACCTCCTCCTTTCTCCTTTCCACCACCCTTCTTTCCATCGGGGCCAGAGTTTCCTTATTTACCGCCTCTTCCCCCACCTCCGGGATTGACTCCCTTCTTTTTTTCCCGTCCCGGTGCCTCTCACTTTCTTTAAAAGACCTCTTTGTTTTTCTTTTGTTTTTTTTTGACACCAGATAACACTCTCCATCTTTCCTTATGATTTCCTCCTCATCAGAGGAGAAAACATCAAATTTATTGGATAACACCACTTGTGTTTCTGTATCTTTCTCTTTTATCCCATTCCCTCCCCGCCTAACCTCCTGAAATGTCTCCTCCATTACCTCCTCCCTACTTTCAACATTTACCACCTCATCCTGCTCTATACCCTCTTCTTCTACCTCATTCACCACCTCACTCACCACCACACTACTACCCACCACCTGTTCTAACACCACATTGTGACTGGCTTTCGGACATCTGCTATAAGGGTGCCCCTCCACCCCACACAAATTGCACCTGACAGTGTGACAATCTCTAGACCAGTGACCCACACCCCCACACAAAGAACACTTCACCACAGTGCACTCGGAACTAACGTGACGGTGATCACCACACTTAAAACATGTCCTCGGCTGCCCCGGATAAAAACACTGCACTCTGTCCCTACCTATATAGGCAGCCGAGGGTACATGAACAAACCCCTTCTCAGACATCCTCAACCTAATACCCACCTCCCATGCTCCACCCCACACCCCTAAAACATAACCGGCCTTCACTGCCCCCGACTCTACATTACAAAACCGTTTTAGCCAAAATATTATGTCCTCCGGGGGCAGTGACTCATTCCTGACAAGAATAGTGGCTTTTACCCTGTCATGCTTCGTGACTAAATTCATTACATATTTGTTAAAGGGGTCCTTGTCTCTACACGCCTGCAGCCTCCCCCAGAAAGTTTGCAGACCCTGGTACGTCAGAAAACTCACATCATACTCCAGGGTCCGCACTGGGTGGATGCAGGCGTACAGATCTGCAGGACAGAACCCCAAACTAAACACCATTTTTAAAAACACCTCTCTTCCTGGAGCTTCTCCAGGAGCAATCCACTTAAATTGGATTAGATTACGTCTTTTTCCAGTACTCCCAGGCAAGGGTGCAGCTGGTGGTACATTAGTTGTTTTCCTCCCAGATACCACATTTGCATAAGACAGGGTACCTGGGACAGACTTAGCCTGTCTCTCCCTCCTCTGAGCCAAGTCTTTTTCAATCACTGCAGCTGCCACCCTTGCCCTCTCTGGGACTAGCAACCTGTCTCCATAAACAGTCTCCACAATGTCCCTTTGCGCATTTGAAAGGGATGACTTGTCCAGGACTGGCATCCCTTGCGCTGACACATCCACAGGGACAACACCACCGACCAGACTTAACACACCTGGCACTTCCTCAGGAACCAGTTCTTTTGGTCTACCCTCCATGCCAGCCTCCACCAATACTGCCACCTGGACTAACTCTGAGTCAGTTGCTTCGGAACACACTTCCATCATACTATTGCCACTGACTGCCCTTGCAGGTAAAATAGCTCCGCTAGCGGGAACCAGGGGAACCGAAGCATTATGGGGACCCCCGATCCCCCCAGTCCCCTTTGCATCATCGCTTACCTCTGGGCCTGGATCCTCCTGCAGCTCTGCCACTTTCACCGCCATAGCTGATGCAGCCTCCACCTTCTCCACTTTTAAACCTTCCATATCACTCATTGAGGTAGATTCGGACTTTATCAGTTTCTTTTTAATTTTTTTCAAGTACTCCAGCCGCTCTTTGGCATTGTCCAGGGAAACTGCTAGTTCAGCAATTTCCCCCTTAAGGAATTGTCTCTCCAAGGGAGCTGCCAGATTCCTCCTCTTTCTCTTATCTGACAGCTTGCTGCTCAGTTTTTTAATCTCTTTTTGCAGCTGGTCCATGCTTAAAGCTGCAAACAAATCATCCTCCTCAGTATCAGACTCTAGCTCCCCGTCTTCTGTCTTCTCCCCTTCTGCAGCACTCCCCGCTTCACTGCCAGTGGGGGCCACCATATCCCCCTGAGTTGCCTCACTCAGGGGTCCCTTCACTGACAGTTTGGGGAGCGCTGCTGGGCTAGGGGTCACCAAATCAGCCATCACCTCCATATCCTCCTCTTCACTGCCAGTGAGGGTCTCCATACCCCCCCGAGTTGCCTCACTCGGGGGTCCCTCTACTGACAGTTTGGAGGCAGAGTCTGCAGCCACTATAACCACCTCCGCTGCACCGCTAGCGGGGGCCGCCATTACCCCCCGAGTTGCGTCACTCGGGGGTCCCGCCGCCAGCGGTTTGGAGACTGGCACTCTGCTGAACTCCACTGGACCCCCCGCTCTCCGAACTGAAAGTCCAGGGGGGTCCAGGACACCTCCTCCGCCCGCCGCCGGGTCCACCAGCACAGCTGCCGCCTTCCGACTCCCCGGCATGTCCGCCGCTGGTACAGGGAGTCCTCCGCTTGCCGCCGCCGTCCGCTCCATCAGCTCCGGCTGCTTCGGCTGCTTCGGCTGCTCCGTCAGACTCCCCGCACTCCGTCTCCCGGGCAGGCGCGCCAAAGGGACAGGGGGGTCCGGAGCTCCAGCCGCGCACACTTGCGGCCTCCGCGAACCGGCGGGTGGATCCACGGCCTCGCGCTGCAGTCCTCCGGCAGGCAGGTTAGGCGGGTCAGGCGGGTCAGGCGGGACAGGAGCGACAGAACCCCTGCTTGATCCTCCAGCCCGGGGTCTGCCTCTCTTAGTCATGGTGCTGAAAGGCAGCAGCACCACAGCAAATCCTCAGCACCACAAACAGCAGGATCAGCAGCGATATCTTCCCCAGGAGGAATCAGCCTGCCTGGGGAAGCCCTCTCCCTGTCTCAGCAGCTCACCACCTCCTCCTAGGACACTCCTCTCCCAAATGGTATGCTACAGAGACAGAAGTTGATGTTGGTGCTTAATTTTGACACAACTCACCAGAAATATATTTACCCGTATGAAAAATTACGTAAGCCCCGGACCTTAAAAATCGGCCAAAAATTTTTTTTTTTCAAAAATCCCCAAATTCTGCTTAAAACTTTAGGTACAACTTAAAAAAGATTTGCTGCAGTGACAGAAGTTGATTTTGCTGCTTAATTTTGACACAACTCACCAGAAATATATTTACCCATATGAAAAATTCCGTAAGCACCGGACCTTCAAAATCGGGCAAATTTTTTTTTAAAAAAATCCCCAAATTCTGCTTAAAACTTTTGATACAACTTAAAAAAGATTTGATGCGGTGACAGAAGTTGATTTTGGTGCTTAATTTTGAAACAACTCACCAGAAATATATTTACCTGTATGAAAAATTACATAAGCCCCGGACCTTAAAAATCGGCCCAAATTTTTTTTTTTCAAAAATCCCCAAATTCTGCTTAAAACTTTAGGTACAACTTAAAAAAAATTTGCTGTTGTGACAGAAGTTGATTTTGGTGCTTAATTTTGACACAACTCACCAGAAATATATTTAACCCTATGAAAAATTACATAAGCCCCGGACCTTAACAATCGGCCAAAAATTTTATTTATCTAAAATCCCCAAATTCTGCTTAAAACTTTAGGTACAACTTAAAAATGAATTGCTGTGGTGACAGAAGTTGATTTTGGTGCTTAATTTTGACACAACTCACCAGAAATATATTTACCTGTATGAAAAATTATGTAAGCCCCGGACCTTAAAAATCAGCCAAAAATTAAAAAAAAAAAAAAATCCCCAAATTCTGTTTAAAACTTTTGATACAACTTAAAAAAGATGTGCTGTGGTGACAGAAGTTGATTTTGGTGCTTAATTTTGACACAACTCACCAGAAATATATTTACCCGTATGAAAAATTACGTAAGCCCCGGACCTTAAAAATCGGCCAAAAATTTTTTTTTTTTCAAAAATCCCCAAATTCTGCTTAAAACTTTAGGTACAACTTAAAAAAGATTTGCTGCAGTGACAGAAGTTGATTTTGCTGCTTAATTTTGACACAACTCACCAGAAATATATTTACCCATATGAAAAATTACGTAAGCCCCGGACCTTAAAAATCGGCCCAAATTTTTTTTTTTTTAAAATCCCCAAATTCTGCTTAAAACTTTAGGTACAACTTAAAAAAGATTTCCTGTGGTGACAGAAGTTGATTTTGGTGCTTAATTTTGACACAACTCACCAGAAATATATTTAACCGTATGAAAAATTACGTAAGCCCCGGACCTTCTAAATCGGCCAAAAAAATTTTTCAAAAATCCCCAAATTCTGCTTAAAACTTTTGATACAACTTAAAAAAGATTTGCTGCGATGATAGAAGTTGATTTTGGTGCTTAATTTTGACACAATTCACCAGAAATATATTTACCCATATGAAAAATTACGTAAGCCCCGGACCTTAAAAATCGGCCAAAAATTTTTTTTTTTCAAAAATCCCCAAATTCTGCTTAAAACTTTAGGTACAACTTAAAAAAGATTTGCTGCGGTGACAGAAGTTGATTTTGGTGCATAATTTTGACACAACTCACCAGAAATATATTTACCCCTATGAAAAATTACGTAAGCCCCGGACCTTAAAAATCGGCCAAAAATTTTTTTTTTCAAAAATCCCCAAATTCTGCTTAAAACTTTTGATACAACTTAAAAAAGATTTGCTGCAGTGACAGAAGTTGATTTTGGTGCTTAATTTTGACACAACTCACCAGAAATATATTTACCCAAATGAAAAATTCCATAAGCCCCGGACCTTAAAAATCGGCCCAAAATTTTTTTTTTCAAAAATCGTCAAATTCTGCTTAAAACTTTTGATACAACTTAAAAAAGATTTGATGCAGTGACAGAAGTTGATTTTGGTGCTTAATTTTGACACAACTCACCAGAAATATATTTACCTGTATGAAAAATTACATAAGCCCCGGACCTTAAAAATCGGCCAAAAATTTTTTTTTACAAAATTCCCCAAATTCTGCTTAAAACTTTTGATACAACTTAAAAAAGATTTGCTGCAGTGACAGAAGTTGATTTTGGTGCTTAATTTTGACACAACTCACCAGAAATATATTTACCTGTATGAAAAATTATGTAAGCCCCGGACCTTAAAAATCAGCCAAAAATTTAAAAAAAAAAAAAATCCCTAAATTCTGTTTAAAACTTTTGATACAACTTAAAAAAGAGTTGCTGTGGTGACAGAAGTTGATTTTGGTGCTTAATTTTGACACAACTCACCAGAAATATATTTACCCAAATGAAAAATTCCATAAGCCCCGGACCTTAAAAATCGGGCAAAATTTTTTTTCAAAAATCCCCAAATTCTGCTTAAAACTTTTGATACAACTTAAAAAAGATTTGCTGCGGTGACAGAAGTTGATTTTGGTGCTTAATTTTGACACAACTCACCAGAAATATATTTACCCATATGAAAAATTACGTAAGCCCCGGACCTTCAAAATCAGCCAAAATGTTTTTTATTTTAAAAAATCCCCAAATTCTGCTTAAAACTTTTGATACAACTTAAAAAAGATTCGCTGCAGTGACAGAAGTTGATTTTGGAGCTTAATTTTGACACAACTCACCAGAAATATATTTACTCATATGAAAAATTATGTAAGCCCCGGACCTTAAAAATCGGCCAAAATTTTTTTTTTCAAAATTCCCCAAATTCTGCTTAAAACTTTTGATACAAATTAAAAAATATTTGCTGCAGTGACAGAAGTTGATTTTGGTGCTTAATTTTGACACAACTCACCAGAAATATATTTACCCATATGAAAAATTACGTAAGCCCCGGACCTTAAAAATCGGCCCAAATTTTTTTTTTCAAAAATCCCCAAATTCTGCTTAAAACTTTTAGTACAACTTAAAAAAGATTTGCTGTGGTGACAGAAGTTGATTTTGGTGCTTAATTTTGACACAACTCACCAGAAATATATTTACCCATTTGAAAAATTACGTAAGCCCCGGACCTTCAAAATCGGCCAAAATATTTTTTTTTTAAAAAAATCCCCAAATTCTGCTTAAAACTTTTGATACAACTTAAAAAAGATTTGCTGCAGTGACAGAAGTTGATTTTGGTGCTTAATTTTGACACAACTCACCAGAAATATATTTACTCATATGAAAAATTACGTAAGCCCCGGACCTTAAAAATCGGCCAAAATTTTTTAAAAAAAAATTCCCCAAATTCTGCTTAAAACTTTTGATACAACTTAAAAAATATTTGCTGCAGTGACAGAAGTTGATTTTTTTGCTTAATTTTGACACAACTCACCAGAAATATATTTACTCATATGAAAAATTACGTAAGCCCCGGACCTTAACAATCGGCCAAAAATTTTATTTATCTAAAATCCCCAAATTCTGCTTAAAACTTTAGGTACAACTTAAAAATGAATTGCTGTGGTGACAGAAGTTGATTTTGGTGCTTAATTTTGACACAACTCACCAGAAATATATTTACCTGTATGAAAAATTATGTAAGCCCCGGACCTTAAAAATCAGCCAAAAATTTAAAAAAAAAAAAAATCCCCAAATTCTGTTTAAAACTTTTGATACAACTTAAAAAAGAGTTGCTGTGGTGACAGAAGTTGATTTTGGTGCTTAATTTTGACACAACTCACCAGAAATATATTTACCCGTATGAAAAATTACGTAAGCCCCGGACCTTAAAAATCGGCCCAAATTTTTTTTTTTTTTAAATCCCCAAATTCTGCTTAAAACTTTAGGTACAACTTAAAAAAGATTTCCTGTGGTGACAGAAGTTGATTTTGGTGCTTAATTTTGACACAACTCACCAGAAATATATTTAACCGTATGAAAAATTACGTAAGCCCCGGACCTTCAAAATCGGGCAAAATTTTTTTTTTCAAAAATCCACAAATTCTGCTTAAATCTTTTGATACAACTTAAAAAAGATGTGCTGCGGTGACAGAAGTTGATTTTGGTGCTTAATTTTGACACAACTCACCAGAAATATATATACCCATATGAAAAATAACGTAAGCCCCGGACCTTAAAAATTGGCCAAAAATTTTTTTTTTCAAAATTCCCCAAATTCTGCTTAAAACTTTTGATACAACTTAAAAAAGATTTGCTGCGGTGACAGAAGTTGATTTTGGAACTTAATTTTGACACAACTCACCAGAAATATATTTACCTGTATGAAAAATTACATAAGCCCTGGACCTTAAAAATCGGCCAAAAATTTTTTTTTTCAAAATTCCCCAAATTCTGCTTAAAACTTTTGATACAACTTAAAAAAGATTTGCTGCAGTGACAGAAGTTGATTTTGGTGCTTAATTTTGACACAACTCACCAGAAATATATTTACCCATATGAAAAATTACGTAAGCCACGGACCTTAAAAATAGGCCAAAATTTTTTTTTTCAAAAATCCCCAAATTCAACTTAAAACTTTAGGTACAACTTAAAAAAAAATTGCTGTTGTGACAGAAGTTGATTTTGGTGCTTAATTTTGACACAACTCACCAGAAATATATTTACCCCTATGAAAAATTACGAAAGCCCTGGACCTTAACAATCGGCCAAAAATTTTATTTATCTAAAATCCCCAAATTCTGCTTAAAACTTTAGGTACAACTTAAAAATGAATTGCTGTGGTGACAGGAGTTGATTTTGGTGCTTAATTTTGACACAACTCACCAGAAATATATTTACCTGTATGAAAAATTATATAAGCCCCGGACCTTAAAAATCAGCCAAAAATTTAAAAAAAAAAAAATCCCCAAATTCTGTTTAAAACTTTTGATACAACTTAAAAAAGAGTTGCTGTGGTGACAGAAGTTGATTTTGGTGCTTAATTTTAACACAACTCACCAGAAATATATTTACCCATATGAAAAATTACGTAAGCCCCGGACCTTAAAAATCGGCCCAAAATTTTTTTTTTTAAAAATCCCCAAATTCTGCTTAAAACTTTTAGTACAACTTAAAAAAGATTTGTTGTGGTGACAGAAGTTGATTTTGGTGCGTAATTTTGACACAACTCACCAGAAATATATTTACCCATATGAAAAATTACGTAAGCCCCGGACCTTCAAAATCGGGCAAAATTTTTTTTTTCAAAAATCCCCAAATTCTGCTTAAAACTTTTGATACAACTTAAAAAAGATTTGCTGCGGTGACAGAAATTGATTTTGGTGCTTAATTTTGACACAACTCACCAGAAATATATTTACCCATATGAAAAATTACGTAAGCCCCGGACCTTCAAAATCGGCTAAAATGATTTTTTTTTTTTAAAATCCCCAAATTCTGCTTAAAACTTTTGATACAACTTAAAAAAGATTTGCTGCAGTGACAGAAGTTGATTTTGGTGCTTAATTTTGACACAACTCACCAGAAATATATTTACCCATATGAAAAATTACGTAAGCCCCGGACCTTAAAAATCGGCCAAAAATTTTTTTTTCAAAATTCCCCAAATTCTGCTTAAAACTTTTGATACAACTTAAAAAATATTTGCTGCAGTGACAGAAGTTGATTTTGGTGTTTAATTTTGACACAACTCACCAGAAATATATTTACCCGTATGAAAAATTACGTAAGCCCCGGACCTTAAAAATCGGCCCAAATTTTTTTTTTTCAAAAATCCCCAAATTCTGCTTAAAACTTTTGGTACAACTTAAAAAAGATTTCCTGTGGTGACAGAAGTTGATTTTGGTGCTTAATTTTGACACAACTCACCAGAAATATATTTACCCGTATGAAAAATTACGTAAGCCCCGGACCTTAAAAATTGGCCAAAATATATATTTTTTCAAAAATCCCCAAATTCTGCTTAAAACTTTTAGTACAACTTAGAAAAGATTTGCAGTGGTGACAGAAGTTGATTTTGGTGCTTAATTTTGACACAACTCACCAGAAATATATTTACCCATTTGAAAAATTACGTAAGCCCCGGACCTTCAAAATCGGCCCAAAATTTTTTTTTCAAAAATCCCCAAATTCTGCTTAAAACTTTTGATACAACTTAAAAAAGAGTTGCTGTGGTGACAGAAGTTGATTTTGGTGCTTAATTTTGACACAACTCACCAGAAATATATTTACCCAAATGAAAAATTCCGTAAGCCCCGGACCTTCAAAATCGGGCAAAATTTTTTTTTCAAAAATCCCCAAATTCTGCTTAAAACTTTTGATACAACTTAAAAAAGATTTGCTGCGGTGACAGAAGTTGATTTTGGTGCTTAATTTTGACACAACTCACCAGAAATATATTTACCCATATGAAAAATTACGTAAGCCCCGGACCTAAAATATTGGTCAAAAATTTTTTTTTTCAAAATTCCTCAAATTCTGCTTAAAACTTTTGATACAACTTAAAAAAGATTTGATGCAGTGACAGAAGTTGATTTTGGTGCTTAATTTTGACACAACTCACCAGAAATATATTTACCTGTATGAAAAATTATGTAAGCCCCGCACCTTAAAAATCAGTCAAAAATTTTTTTTTAAAAAAAATCCCCAAATTCTGCTTAAAACTTTTGATACAACTTAAAAAAGAGTTGCTGTGGTGACAGAAGTTGATTTTGGTGCTTAATTTTGACACAACTCACCAGAAATATATTTACCCAAATGAAAAATTCCGTAAGCCCTGGACCTTCAAAATCGGCCAAAATATATATTTTTTTAAAAATCCCCAAATTCTGCTTAAAACTTTTGATACAACTTAAAAAAGATTTGCTGCAGTGACAGAAGTTGATTTTGGTGCTTAATTTTAAAACAACTCACCAGAAATATATTTACCCATATGAAAAATTCCGTAAGCCCCGGACCTTAAAAATCGGCCCAAAATTTTTTTTTTCAAAATTCCCCAAATTCTGCTTAAAACTTTTGATACAACTTAAAAAAGATTTGCTGCAGTGACAGAAGTTGATTTTGGTGCTTAATTTTGACACAACTCACCAGAAATATATTTACCCATATGAAAAATTACGTAAGCCCCGGACCTTAAAAATCGGCCCAAAATTTTTTTTTTTCAAAATTCCCCAAATTCTGCTTAAAACTTTAGGTACAACTTAAAAAAAATTTGCTGTTGTGACAGAAGTTGATTTTGGTACTTAATTTTGACACAACTCACCAGAAATATATTTACCCGTATGAAAAATTACGTAAGCCCCGGACCTTAACAATCGGCCAAAAAAGTTATTTATCTAAAATCCCCAAATTCTGCTTAAAACTTTAGGTACAACTTAAAAATGAATTGCTGTGGTGACAGAAGTTGATTTTGGTGCTTAATTTTGACACAACTCACCAGAAATATATTTACCCCTAAGCAAAATTACGTAAGCCCTGGACCTTCAAAATCGGGCAAAATTTTTTTTTTCAAAAATCCCCAAATTCTGCTTAAAACTTTTGATACAACTTAAAAAAGATTTGCTGCGGTGACAGAAGTTGATTTTGGTGCTTAATTTTGACACAACTCACCAGAAATATATTTACCCATATGAAAAATTACGTAAGCCCCGGACCTTCAAAATCGGCCAAAATGTTTTTTTTTTTTAAAAATCCCCAAATTCTGCTTAAAACTTTTGATACAACTTAAAAAAGATTTGCTGCAGTGACAGAAGTTGATTTTGGAGCTTAATTTTGACACAACTCACCAGAAATATATTTACTCATATGAAAAATTACGTAAGCCCCGGACCTTAAAAATCGGCCAAAATTTTTTTTTTCAAAATTCCCCAAATTCTGCTTAAAACTTTTGATACAAATTAAAAAATATTTGCTGCAGTGACAGAAGTTGATTTTGGTGCTTAATTTTGACACAACTCACCAGAAATATATTTACCCGTATGAAAAATTACGTAAGCCCCGGACCTTAAAAATCGGCCCAAATTTTTTTTTTTCAAAAATCCCCAAATTCTGCTTAAAACTTTTAGTACAACTTAAAAAAGATTTGCTGTGGTTACAGAAGTTGATTTTGGTGCTTAATTTTGACACAACTCACCAGAAATATATTTACCCATTTGAAAAATTACGTAAGCCCCGGACCTTCAAAATCGGCCAAAATGTGTTTTTTTTTTTAAAAATCCCCAAATTCTGCTTAAAACTTTTGATACAACTTAAAAAAGATTTGCTGCAGTGACAGAAGTTGATTTTGGTGCTTAATTTTGACACAACTCACCAGAAATATATTTACCCAAATGAAAAATTCCATAAGCCCCGGACCTTAGAAATCGGCCCAAAATTTTTTTTTTCAAAAATCGTCAAATTCTGCTTAAAACTTTTGATACAACTTAAAAAAGATTTGATGCAGTGACAGAAGTTGATTTTGGTGCTTAATTTTGACACAACTCACCAGAAATATATTTACCTGTATGAAAAATTACATAAGCCCCGGACCTTAAAAATCGGCCAAAATTTTTTTTTTACAAAATTCCCCAAATTCTGCTTAAAACTTTTGATACAACTTAAAAAAGATTTGCTGCAGTGACAGAAGTTGATTTTGGTGCTTAATTTTGACACAACTCACCAGAAATATATTTACCTGTATGAAAAATTATGTAAGCCCCGGACCTTAAAAATCAGCCAAAAATTTAAAAAAAAAAAAAATCCCTAAATTCTGTTTAAAACTTTTGATACAACTTAAAAAAGAGTTGCTGTGGTGACAGAAGTTGATTTTGGTGCTTAATTTTGACACAACTCACCAGAAATATATTTACCCAAATGAAAAATTCCGTAAGCCCCGGACCTTAAAAATCGGGCAAAATTTTTTTTCAAAAATCCCCAAATTCTGCTTAAAACTTTTGATACAACTTAAAAAAGATTTGCTGCGGTGACAGAAGTTGATTTTGGTGCTTAATTTTGACACAACTCACCAGAAATATATTTACCCATATGAAAAATTACGTAAGCCCCGGACCTTCAAAATCAGCCAAAATGTTTTTTATTTTAAAAAATCCCCAAATTCTGCTTAAAACTTTTGATACAACTTAAAAAAGATTCGCTGCAGTGACAGAAGTTGATTTTGGAGCTTAATTTTGACACAACTCACCAGAAATATATTTACTCATATGAAAAATTATGTAAGCCCCGGACCTTAAAAATCGGTCAAAATTTTTTTTTTCAAAATTCCCCAAATTCTGCTTAAAACTTTTGATACAAATTAAAAAATATTTGCTGCAGTGACAGAAGTTGATTTTGGTGCTTAATTTTGACACAACTCACCAGAAATATATTTACCCATATGAAAAATTACGTAAGCCCCGGACCTTAAAAATCGGCCCAAATTTTTTTTTTCAAAAATCCCCAAATTCTGCTTAAAACTTTTAGTACAACTTAAAAAAGATTTGCTGTGGTGACAGAAGTTGATTTTGGTGCTTAATTTTGACACAACTCACCAGAAATATATTTACCCATTTGAAAAATTACGTAAGCCCCGGACCTTCAAAATCGGCCAAAATATTTTTTTTTTTTAAAAATCCCCAAATTCTGCTTAAAACTTTTGATACAACTTAAAAAAGATTTGCTGCAGTGACAGAAGTTGATTTTGGTGCTTAATTTTGACACAACTCACCAGAAATATATTTACTCATATGAAAAATTACGTAAGCCCCGGACCTTAAAAATCGGCCAACATTTTTTTTAAAAAAATTCCCCAAATTCTGCTTAAAACTTTTGATACAACTTAAAAAATATTTGCTGCAGTGACAGAAGTTGATTTTTTTGCTTAATTTTGACACAACTCACCAGAAATATATTTACTCATATGAAAAATTACGTAAGCCCCGGACCTTAACAATCGGCCAAAAATTTTATTTATCTAAAATCCCCAAATTCTGCTTAAAACTTTAGGTACAACTTAAAAATGAATTGCTGTGGTGACAGAAGTTGATTTTGGTGCTTAATTTTGACACAACTCACCAGAAATATATTTACCTGTATGAAAAATTATGTAAGCCCCGGACCTTAAAAATCAGCCAAAAATTTAAAAAAAAAAAAAATCCCCAAATTCTGTTTAAAACTTTTGATACAACTTAAAAAAGAGTTGCTGTGGTGACAGAAGTTGATTTTGGTGCTTAATTTTGACACAACTCACCAGAAATATATTTACCCGTATGAAAAATTACGTAAGCCCCGGACCTTAAAAATCGGCCAAAAAATTTTTTTTTTTCAAAAATCCCCAAATTCTGCTTAAAACTTTAGGTACAACTTAAAAAAGATTTGCTGCAGTGACAGAAGTTGATTTTGCTGCTTAATTTTGACACAACTCACCAGAAATATATTTACCCGTATGAAAAATTACGTAAGCCCCGGACCTTAAAAATCGGCCCAAATTTTTTTTTTTTTTAAATCCCCAAATTCTGCTTAAAACTTTAGGTACAACTTAAAAAAGATTTCCTGTGGTGACAGAAGTTGATTTTGGTGCTTAATTTTGACACAACTCACCAGAAATATATTTAACCGTATGAAAAATTACGTAAGCCCCGGACCTTCTAAATCGGCCAAAATTTTTTTTCAAAAATCCCCAAATTCTGCTTAAAACTTTTGATACAACTTAAAAAAGATTTGCTGCGATGATAGAAGTTGATTTTGGTGCTTAATTTTGACACAATTCACCAGAAATATATTTACCCATATGAAAAATTACGTAAGCCCCGGACCTTAAAAATCGGCCAAAAATTTTTTTTTTTCAAAAATCCCCAAATTCTGCTTAAAACTTTAGGTACAACTTAAAAAAGATTTGCTGCGGTGACAGAAGTTGCTTTTGGTGCATAATTTTGACACAACTCACCAGAAATATATTTACCCCTATGAAAAATTACGTAAGCCCCGGACCTTAAAAATCGGCCCAAAATTTTTTTTTTCAAAAATACCCAAATTCTGCTTAAAACTTTTGATACAACTAAAAAAAAATGTGCTGCGGTGACCGAAGTTGATTTTGGTGCTTCATTTTGACACAACTCACCAGAAATATATTTACCTGTATGAAAAATTACGTAAGCCCCGGACCTTAAAAATCGGCCCCAAATTTTTTTTTTCAAAAATCCCCAAATTCTGCTTAAAACTTTTAGTACAACTTAAAAAAGATTTGCTGTGGTGACAGAAGTTGATTTTGGTGCTTAATTTTGACACAACTCACCAGAAATATATTTACCCGTATGAAAAATTACGTAAGCCCCGGACCTTAAAAATCGGCCAAAATTTTTTTTTTTTCAAAAATCCCCAAATTCTGCTTAAAACTTTAGGTACAACTTAAAAAAGATTTGCTGCAGTGACAGAAGTTGATTTTGCTGCTTAATTTTGACACAACTCACCAGAAATATATTTACCCATATGAAAAATTCCGTAAGCACCGGACCTTAAAAATCGGCCAAAAATTTTTTTTTTTTAAAAATCCCCAAATTCTGCTTAAAACTTTTGATACAACTTAAAAAAGATTTGATGCGGTGACAGAAGTTGATTTTGGTGCTTAATTTTGAAACAACTCACCAGAAATATATTTACCTGTATGAAAAATTACATAAGCCCCGGACCTTAAAAATCGGCCCAAATTTTTTTTTTTCAAAAATCCCCAAATTCTGCTTAAAACTTTAGGTACAACTTAAAAAAGATTTGCTGCAGTGACAGAAGTTGATTTTGCTGCTTAATTTTGACACAACTCACCAGAAATATATTTACCCATATGAAAAATTACGTAAGCCCCGGACCTTAAAAATCGGCCCAAATTTTTTTTTTTTTAAAATCCCCAAATTCTGCTTAAAACTTTAGGTACAACTTAAAAAAGATTTCCTGTGGTGACAGAAGTTGATTTTGGTGCTTAATTTTGACACAACTCACCAGAAATATATTTAACCGTATGAAAAATTACGTAAGCCCCGGACCTTCTAAATCGGCCAAAAAATTTATTCAAAAATCCCCAAATTCTGCTTAAAACTTTTGATACAACTTAAAAAAGATTTGCTGCGATGATAAAAGTTGATTTTGGTGCTTAATTTTGACACAATTCACCAGAAATATATTTACCCATATGAAAAATTACGTAAGCCCCGGACCTTAAAAATCGGCCAAAAATTTTTTTTTTTCAAAAATCCCCAAATTCTGCTTAAAACTTTAGGTACAACTTAAAAAAGATTTGCTGCGGTGACAGAAGTTGATTTTGGTGCATAATTTTGACACAACTCACCAGAAATATATTTACCCCTATGAAAAATTACGTAAGCCCCGGACCTTAAAAATCGGCCAAAAATTTTTTTTTTCAAAAATCCCCAAATTCTGCTTAAAACTTTTGATACAACTTAAAAAAGATTTGATGCAGTGACAGAAGTTGATTTTGGTGCTTAATTTTGACACAACTCACCAGAAATATATTTACTCATATGAAAAATTACGTAAGCCCCGGACCTTAAAAATCGGCCAAAATTTTTTTAAAAAAAATTCCCCAAATTCTGCTTAAAACTTTTGATACAACTTAAAAAATATTTGCTGCAGTGACAGAAGTTGATTTTTTTGCTTAATTTTGACACAACTCACCAGAAATATATTTACTCATATGAAAAATTACGTAAGCCCCGGACCTTAACAATCGGCCAAAAATTTTATTTATCTAAAATCCCCAAATTCTGCTTAAAACTTTAGGTACAACTTAAAAATGAATTGCTGTGGTGACAGAAGTTGATTTTGGTGCTTAATTTTGACACAACTCACCAGAAATATATTTACCTGTATGAAAAATTATGTAAGCCCCGGACCTTAAAAATCAGCCAAAAATTTAAAAAAAAAAAAAATCCCCAAATTCTGTTTAAAACTTTTGATACAACTTAAAAAAGAGTTGCTGTGGTGACAGAAGTTGATTTTGGTGCTTAATTTTGACACAACTCACCAGAAATATATTTACCCGTATGAAAAATTACGTAAGCCCCGGACCTTAAAAATCGGCCCAAATTTTTTTTTTTTTTAAATCCCCAAATTCTGCTTAAAACTTTAGGTACAACTTAAAAAAGATTTCCTGTGGTGACAGAAGTTGATTTTGGTGCTTAATTTTGACACAACTCACCAGAAATATATTTAACCGTATGAAAAATTACGTAAGCCCCGGACCTTCTAAATCGGCCAAAAATTTTTTTCAAAAATCCCCAAATTCTGCTTAAAACTTTTGATACAACTTAAAAAAGATTTGCTGCGATGATAGAAGTTGATTTTGGTGCTTAATTTTGACACAATTCACCAGAAATATATTTACCCATATGAAAAATTACGTAAGCCCCGGACCTTAAAAATCGGCCAAAAATTTTTTTTTTTCAAAAATCCCCAAATTCTGCTTAAAACTTTAGGTACAACTTAAAAAAGATTTGCTGCGGTGACAGAAGTTGATTTTGGTGCATAATTTTGACACAACTCACCAGAAATATATTTACCCCTATGAAAAATTACGTAAGCCCCGGACCTTAAAAATCGGCCCAAAATTTTTTTTTTCAAAAATACCCAAATTCTGCTTAAAACTTTTGATACAACTTAAAAAAAATGTGCTGCGGTGACCGAAGTTGATTTTGGTGCTTCATTTTGACACAACTCACCAGAAATATATTTACCTGTATGAAAAATTACGTAAGCCCCGGACCTTAAAAATCGGCCCCAAATTTTTTTTTTCAAAAATCCCCAAATTCTGCTTAAAACTTTTAGTACAACTTAAAAAAGATTTGCTGTGGTGACAGAAGTTGATTTTGGTGCTTAATTTTGACACAACTCACCAGAAATATATTTACCCGTATGAAAAATTACGTAAGCCCCGGACCTTAAAAATCGGCCAAAAATTTTTTTTTTTCAAAAATCCCCAAATTCTGCTTAAAACTTTAGGTACAACTTAAAAAAGATTTGCTGCAGTGACAGAAGTTGATTTTGCTGCTTAATTTTGACACAACTCACCAGAAATATATTTACCCATATGAAAAATTCCGTAAGCACCGGACCTTCAAAATCGGGCAAATTTTTTTTTAAAAAAATCCCCAAATTCTGCTTAAAACTTTTGATACAACTTAAAAAAGATTTGATGCGGTGACAGAAGTTGATTTTGGTGCTTAATTTTGAAACAACTCACCAGAAATATATTTACCTGTATGAAAAATTACATAAGCCCCGGACCTTAAAAATCGGCCCAAATTTTTTTTTTTCAAAAATCCCCAAATTCTGCTTAAAACTTTAGGTACAACTTAAAAAAAATTTGCTGTTGTGACAGAAGTTGATTTTGGTGCTTAATTTTGACACAACTCACCAGAAATATATTTAACCCTATGAAAAATTACGTAAGCCCCGGACCTTAACAATCGGCCAAAAATTTTATTTATCTAAAATCCCCAAATTCTGCTTAAAACTTTAGGTACAACTTAAAAATGAATTGCTGTGGTGACAGAAGTTGATTTTGGTGCTTAATTTTGACACAACTCACCAGAAATATATTTACCTGTATGAAAAATTATGTAAGCCCCGGACCTTAAAAATCAGCCAAAAATTTTAAAAAAAAAAAAATCCCCAAATTCTGTTTAAAACTTTTGATACAACTTAAAAAAGAGTTGCTGTGGTGACAGAAGTTGATTTTGGTGCTTAATTTTGACACAACTCACCAGAAATATATTTACCCGTATGAAAAATTACGTAAGCCCCGGACCTTAAAAATCGGCCAAAAATTTTTTTTTTTTCAAAAATCCCCAAATTCTGCTTAAAACTTTAGGTACAACTTAAAAAAGATTTGCTGCAGTGACAGAAGTTGATTTTGCTGCTTAATTTTGACACAACTCACCAGAAATATATTTACCCATATGAAAAATTACGTAAGCCCCGGACCTTAAAAATCGGCCCAAATTTTTTTTTTTTTTAAATCCCCAAATTCTGCTTAAAACTTTAGGTACAACTTAAAAAATATTTCCTGTGGTGACAGAAGTTGATTTTGGTGCTTAATTTTGACACAACTCACCAGAAATATATTTAACCGTATGAAAAATTACGTAAGCCCCGGACCTTCTAAATCGGGCAAAAATTTTTTTCAAAAATCCCCAAATTCTGCTTAAAACTTTTGATACAACTTAAAAAAGATTTGCTGCGATGATAGAAGTTGATTTTGGTGCTTAATTTTGACACAATTCACCAGAAATATATTTACCCATATGAAAAATTACGTAAGCCCCGGACCTTAAAAATCGGCCAAAAATTTTTTTTTTTCAAAAATCCCCAAATTCTGCTTAAAACTTTAGGTACAACTTAAAAAAGATTTGCTGCGGTGACAGAAGTTGATTTTGGTGCATAATTTTGACACAACTCACCAGAAATATATTTACCCCTATGAAAAATTACGTAAGCCCCGGACCTTAAAAATCGGCCAAAAATTTTTTTTTTCAAAAATACCCAAATTCTGCTTAAAACTTTTGATACAACTTAAAAAAAATGTGCTGCGGTGACCGAAGTTGATTTTGGTGCTTCATTTTGACACAACTCACCAGAAATATATTTACCTGTATGAAAAATTACGTAAGCCCCGGACCTTAAAAATCGGCCCAAAATTTTTTTTTTCAAAAATCCCCAAATTCTGCTTAAAACTTTTAGTACAACTTAAAAAAGATTTGCTGTGGTGACAGAAGTTGATTTTGGTGCTTAATTTTGACACAACTCACCAGAAATATATTTACCCGTATGAAAAATTACGTAAGCCCCGGACCTTAAAAATCGGCCAAAAATTTTTTTTTTTTCAAAAATCCCCAAATTCTGCTTAAAACTTTAGGTACAACTTAAAAAAGATTTGCTGCAGTGACAGAAGTTGATTTTGCTGCTTAATTTTGACACAACTCACCAGAAATATATTTACCCATATGAAAAATTCCGTAAGCACCGGACCTTCAAAATCGGGCAATTTTTTTTTTTTAAAAATCCCCAAATTCTGCTTAAAACTTTTGATACAACTTAAAAAAGATTTGATGCGGTGACAGAAGTTGATTTTGGTGCTTAATTTTGAAACAACTCACCAGAAATATATTTACCTGTATGAAAAATTACATAAGCCCCGGACCTTAAAAATCGTCCCAAATTTTTTTTTTTCAAAAATCCCCAAATTCTGCTTAAAACTTTAGGTACAACTTAAAAAAAATTTGCTGTTGTGACAGAAGTTGATTTTGGTGCTTAATTTTGACACAACTCACCAGAAATATATTTACCCCTATGAAAAATTACGTAAGCCCCGACCTTAACAATCGGCCAAAAATTTTATTTATCTAAAATCCCCAAATTCTGCTTAAAACTTTAGGTACAACTTAAAAATGAATTGCTGTGGTGACAGAAGTTGATTTTGGTGCTTAATTTTGACACAACTCACCAGAAATATATTTAATTGTATGAAAAATTATGTAAGCCCCAGACCTTAAAAATCAGCCAAAAATTTAAAAAAAAAAAAAATCCCCAAATTCTGCTTAAAACTTTAGGTACAACTTAAAAAAGATTTGCTGCAGTGACAGAAGTTGATTTTGCTGCTTAATTTTGACACAACTCACCAGAAATATATTTACCCGTATGAAAAATTACGTAAGCCCCGGACCTTAAAAATCGGCCCAAATTTTTTTTTTTTTAAATCCCCAAATTCTGCTTAAAACTTTAAGTACAACTTAAAAAAGATTTCCTGTGGTGACAGAAGTTGATTTTGGTGCTTAATTTTGACACAACTCACCAGAAATATATTTACCCATATGAAAAATTACGTAAGCCCCGGACCTTAAAAATCGGCCCAAATTTTTTTTTTTTTTAAATCCCCAAATTCTGCTTAAAACTTTAGGTACAACTTAAAAAATATTTCCTGTGGTGACAGAAGTTGATTTTGGTGCTTAATTTTGACACAACTCACCAGAAATATATTTAACCGTATGAAAAATTACGTAAGCCCCGGACCTTCTAAATCGGCCAAAAATTTTTTTCAAAAATCCCCAAATTCTGCTTAAAACTTTTGATACAACTTAAAAAAGATTTGCTGCGATGATAGAAGTTGATTTTGGTGCTTAATTTTGACACAATTCACCAGAAATATATTTACCCATATGAAAAATTACGTAAGCCCCGGACCTTAAAAATCGGCCAAAAATTTTTTTTTTTCAAAAATCCCCAAATTCTGCTTAAAACTTTAGGTACAACTTAAAAAAGATTTGCTGCGGTGACAGAAGTTGATTTTGGTGCATAATTTTGACACAACTCACCAGAAATATATTTACTCATATGAAAAATTACGTAAGCCCCGGACCTTAAAAATTGGCCAAAATTTTTTTTTTCAAAAATCCCCAAATTCTGCTTAAAACTTTTAGTACAACTTAAAAAAGATTTGCTGCAGTGACAGAAGTTGATTTTGGTGCTTAATTTTGACACAACTCACCAGAAATATATTTACTCATATGAAAAATTACGTAAGCCCCGGACCTTAAAAATCGGCCAAAATTTTTTTAAAAAAAATTCCCCAAATTCTGCTTAAAACTTTTGATACAACTTAAAAAATATTTGCTGCAGTGACAGAAGTTGATTTTTTTGCTTAATTTTGACAAAACTCACCAGAAATATATTTACTCATATGAAAAATTACGTAAGCCCCGGACCTTCAAAATCGGCCAAATTGTTATTTTTTTTTTTTAAATCCCCAAATTCTGCTTAAAACTTTTGATACAACTTAAAAAATATTTGCTGCAGTGACAGAAGTTGATTTTGGTGCATAATTTTGACACAACTCACCAGAAATATATTTACCCGTATGAAAAATTACGTAAGCCCCGGACCTTAAAAATCGGCCCAAATTTTTTTTTTTTAAATCCCCAAATTCTGCTTAAAACTTTTGGTACAACTTAAAAAAGATTTCCTGTGGTGACAGAAGTTGATTTTGGTGCTTAATTTTGACACAACTCACCAGAAATATATTTACCCGTATGAAAAATTATGTAAGCCCCGGACCTTCAAAATCGGCCAAATTTTTTTTTTTAAAAATCCCCAAATTCTGCTTAAAACTTTTAGTACAACTTAAAAAAGATTTGCTGTGGTGACAGAAGTTGATTTTGGTGCTTAATTTTGACACAACTCACCAGAAATATATTTACCCATTTGAAAAATTATGTAAGCCCCGGACCTTAAAAATCGGCCAAAAATTTTTTTTTTCAAAAATACCCAAATTCTGCTTAAAACTTTTGATACAACTTAAAAATAATGTGCTGCGGTGACCGAAGTTGATTTTGGTGCTTCATTTTGACACAACTCACCAGAAATATATTTACCTGTATGAAAAATTACGTAAGCCCCGGACCTTAAAAATCGGCCAAAAAATTTTTTTTTTCAAAAATCCCCAAATTCTGCTTAAAACTTTAGGTACAACTTAAAAAAGATTTGCTGCGGTGACAGAAGTTGATTTTGGTGCATAATTTTGACACAACTCACCAGAAATATATTTACCCCTATGAAAAATTATGTAAGCCCCGGACATTAAAAATCGGGCCAAAATTTTTTTTTTCAAAAATCCCCAAATTCTGCTTAAAACTTTAGGTACAACTTAAAAAAGATTTGCTGCAGTGACAGAAGTTGATTTTGGTGCTTAATTTTGACACAACTCACCAGAAATATATTTACCCATATGAAAAATTCCGTAAGCACCGGACCTTCAAAATCGGGCAAAATTTTTTTTAAAAAAAATCCCCAAATTCTGCTTAAAACTTTTGATACAACTTAAAAAAGATTTGATGCGGTGACAGAAGTTGATTTTGGTGCTTAATTTTGAAACAACTCACCAGAAATATATTTACCTGTATGAAAAATTACATAAGCCCCGGACCTTAAAAATCGGCCCAAATTTTTTTTTTCAAAAATCCCCAAATTCTGCTTAAAACTTTAGGTACAACTTAAAAAAAATTTGCTGTTGTGACAGAAGTTGATTTTGGTGCTTAATTTTGACACAACTCACCAGAAATATATTTACCTGTATGAAAAATTATGTAAGCCCCGGACCTTAAAAATCAGCCAAAAATTTAAAAAAAAAAAAAATCCCCAAATTCTGTTTAAAACTTTTGATACAACTTAAAAAAGAGTTGCTGTGGTGACAGAAGTTGATTTTGGTGCTTAATTTTGACACAACTCACCAGAAATATATTTACCCGTATGAAAAATTACGTAAGCCCCGGACCTTAAAAATCGGCCAAAAATTTTTTTTTTTCAAAAATCCCCAAATTCTGCTTAAAACTTTAGGTACAACTTAAAAAAGATTTGCTGCAGTGACAGAAGTTGATTTTGCTGCTTAATTTTGACACAACTCACCAGAAATATATTTACCCGTATGAAAAATTACGTAAGCCCTGGACCTTAAAAATCGGCCCAAATTTTTTTTTTTTAAAAATCCCCAAATTCTGCTTAAAACTTTAGGTACAACTTAAAAAAGATTTCCTGTGGTGACAGAAGTTGATTTTGGTGCTTAATTTTGACACAACTCACCAGAAATATATTTACCCCTATGAAAAATTACGTAAGCCCCGGACCTTCAAAATCGGCCAAAAATTTTTTTCAAAAATCCCCAAATTCTGCTTAAAACTTTTGATACAACTTAAAAAAGATTTGCTGCGATGATAGCAGTTGATTTTGGTGCTTAATTTTGACACAATTCACCAGAAATATATTTACCCATATGAAAAATTACGTAAGCCCTGGACCTTAAAAATCGGGCCAAAATTTTTTTTTTCAAAAATCCCCAAATTCTGCTTAAAACTTTTGATACAACTTAAAAAAGATGTGCTGCGGTGACAGAAGTTGATTTTGGTGCTTAATTTTGACACAACTCACCAGAAATATATTTACCCCTATGAAAAATTACGTAAGCCCCGGACCTTCAAAATCGGCCAAAATTTTTTTTTTTCAAAAATCCCCAAATTCTGCTTAAAACTTTTGATACAACTTAAAAAAGAATTGCTGTGGTGACAGAAGTTGATTTTGGTGCTTAATTTTGACACAACTCACCAGAAATATATTTACCCATATGAAAAATTACGTAGGACCCGGACCTTAAAAATCGGCCCAAAATTTTTTTTTTTAAAAATCGCCAAATTCTGCTTAAAACTTTTGATACAACTTAAAAAAGATTTGCTGCAGTGACAGAAGTTGATTTTGGTGCTTAATTTTGACACAACTCACCAGAAATATATTTACCCATATGAAAAATTACGTAAGCCCCGGACCTTAAAAATCGGCCCAAATTTTTTTTTTTTAAAAATCCCCAAATTCTGCTTAAAACTTTAGGTACAACTTAAAAAAAATTTGCTGTTGTGACAGAAGTTGATTTTGGTGCTTAATTTTGACACAACTCACCAGAAATATATTTACCCCTATGAAAAATTACGTAAGCCCCGGACCTTAACAATCGGCCAAAAATTTTATTTATCTAAAATCCCCAAATTCTGCTTAAAACTTTAGGTACAACTTAAAAATGAATTGCTGTGGTGACAGAAGTTGATTTTGGTGCTTAATTTTGACACAACTCACCAGAAATATATTTACCTGTATGAAAAATTATGTAAGCCCCGGACCTTAAAAATCAGCCAAAAATTTAAAAAAAAAAAAAATCCCCAAATTCTGTTTAAAACTTTTGATACAACTTAAAAAAGAGTTGCTGTGGTGACAGAAGTTGATTTTGGTGCTTAATTTTGACACAACTCACCAGAAATATATTTACCCGTATGAAAAATTACGTAAGCCCTGGACCCTAAAAATCGGCCCAAAATTTTTTTTTTTCAAAAATCCCCAAATTCTGCTTAAAACTTTAGGTACAACTTAAAAAAGATTTGCTGCAGTGACAGAAGTTGATTTTGCTGCTTAATTTTGACACAACTCACCAGAAATATATTTACCCGTATGAAAATTACGTAAGCCCCGGACCTTAAAAATCGGCCCAAATTTTTTTTTTTTAAATCCCCAATTTCTGCTTAAAACTTTAGGTGCAACTTAAAAAAGATTTCCTGTGGTGACAGAAGTTGATTTTGGTGCTTAATTTTGACACAACTCACCAGAAATATATTTACCCGTATGAGAAATTACGTAAGCCCCGGACTTTAAAAATCGGCCCTAATTTTTTTTTTTCAAAAATCCACAAATTCTGCTTAAAACTTTTGGTACAACTTAAAAAAGATTAGCTTTGGTGACAGAAGTTGATTTTGGTGCTTAATTTTGACACAACTCACAAGATATATATTTACCCATATGAAAAATTACGTAAGCCCCGGACCTTCAAAATCGGCCAAAATGTTTTTTTTTTTAAAAAATCCCCAAATTCTGCTTAAAACTTTTGATACAACTTAAAAAAGATTTGCTGCAGTGACAGAAGTTGATTTTGATGCTTAATTTTGACACAACTCACCAGAAATATATTTACCCATATGAAAAATTACGTAAGCCCCGGACCTTAAAAATCGGCCAAAATTTTTTTTTTCAAAATTCCCCAAATTCTGCTTAAAACTTTTGATACAACTTAAAAAAGATTTGCTGCAGTGACAGAAGTTGATTTTGGTGCTTAATTTTGACACAACTCACCAGAAATATATTTACCTGTATGAAAAATTATGTAAGCCCCGGAATTTAAAAATCAGCCAAAAATTTTTTTTTTTTAAAAATCCCCAAATTCTGTTTAAAACTTTTGATACAACTTAAAAAAGAGTTGCTGTGGTGACAGAAGTTGATTTTGGTGCTTAATTTTGACACAACTCACCAGAAATATATTTACCCAAATGAAAAATTACGTAAGCCCCGGACCTTCAAAATCGGGCAAAATTTTTTTTTTCAAAAATCCCCAAATTCTGCTTAAAACTTTTGATACAACTTAAAAAAGATTTGCTGCAGTGACAGAAGTTGATTTTGGTGCTTAATTTTGACACAACTCACCAGAAATATATTTACCCATATGAAAAATTACGTAAGCCCCGGACCTTAAAAATCGGCCAAAATTTTTTTTTTCAAAATTCCCCAAATTCTGCTTAAAACTTTTGATACAACTTAAAAAATATTTGCTGCAGTGACAGAAGTTGATTTTGGTGCTTAATTTTGACACAACTCACCAGAAATATATTTACCCGTATGAAAAATTACGTATGCCCCGGACCTTAAAAATCGGCCCCAATTTTTTTTTTTTCAAAAATCACCAAATTCTGCTTAAAACTTTTAGTACAACTTAAAAAAGATTTGCTGTGGTGACAGAAGTTGATTTTGGTGCTTAATTTTGACACAACTCACCAGAAATATATTTACCCATATGAAAAATTACGTAAGCCCCGGACCTTAAAAATTGGCCAAAAATTTTTTTTTTCAAAATTCCCCAAATTCTGCTTAAAACTTTAGATACAACTTAAAAAAGATTTGCTGCAGTGACAGAAGTTGATTTTGGTGCTTAATTTTGACACAACTCACCAGAAATATATTTACCCGTATGAAAAATTACGTATGCCCCGGACCTTAAAAATCGGCCCAAATTTTATTTTTTTCAAAAATCCCCAAATTCTGCTTAAAACTTTTGATACAACTTAAAAAGATTTCCTGTGGTGACAGAAGTTGATTTTGGTGCTTAATTTTGACACAACTCACCAGAAATATATTTACCCGTATGAAAAATTACGTAAGCCCCGGACCTTAAAAATCGGCCAAAAATTTTTTTTTTCAAAAATCCCCAAATTCTGCTTAAAACTTTTAGTACAACTTAAAAAAGATTTGCTGTGGTGACAGAAGTTGATTTTGGTGCTTAATTTTGACACAACTCACCAGAAATATAATTACCCATATGAAAAATTACGTAAGCCCCGGACCTTAAAAATTGGCCAAAAATTTTTTTTTTCAAAATTCCCCAAATTCTGCTTAAAACTTTTGATACAACTTAAAAAAGATTTGATGCGGTGACAGAAGTTGATTTTGGTGCTTAATTTTGACACAACTCACCAGAAATATATTTACCCATTTGAAAAATTACGTAAGCCCCGGACCTTCAAAATCGGCCCAAAATTTTTTTTTTCAAAAATCCCCAAATTCTGCTTAAAACTTTTGATACAACTTAAAAAAGATGTGCTGCGGTGACAGAAGTTGATTTTGGTGCTTAATTTTAACACAACTCACCAGAAATATATTTACCCATATGAAAAATTACGTAAGCCCCGGACCTTAAAAATCGGCCCAAAATTTTTTTTTTTAAAAATCCCCAAATTCTGCTTAAAACTTTTAGTACAACTTAAAAAAGATTTGTTGTGGTGACAGAAGTTGATTTTGGTGCTTAATTTTGACACAACTCACCAGAAATATATTTACCCATATGAAAAATTACGTAAGCCCCGGACCTTAAAAATTGGCCAAAAATTTTTTTTTTCAAAATTCCCCAAATTCTGCTTAAAACTTTTGATACAACTTAAAAAAGATTTGCTGCGGTGACAGAAGTTGATTTTGGTGCTTTATTTTGACACAACTCACCAGAAATATATTTACCCATATGAAAAATTCCGTAAGCCCCGGACCTTCAAAATCGGGCAAAATTTTTTTTTAAAATAATCCCCAAATTCTGCTTAAAACTTTTGATACAACTTAAAAAAGAGTTGCTGTGGTGACAGAAGTTGATTTTGGTGCTTAATTTTGACACAACTCACCAGAAATATATTTACCCATATGAAAAATTCTGTAAGCCCCTGACCTTCAAAATCGGGCAAAATTTTTTTTTTCAAAAATCCCCAAATTCTGCTTAAAACTTTTGATACAACTTAAAAAAGATTTGCTGCGGTGACAGAAGTTGATTTTGGTGCTTAATTTTGACACAACTCACCAGAAATATATTTACCCAAATGAAAAATTACGTAAGCCCTGGACCTTCAAAATCGGCCAAAATATATATTTTTTAAAAAATTAAAAAATCCCCAAATTCTGCTTAAAACGTTTGATACAACTTAAAAAAGATTTGCTGCAGTGACAGAAGTTGATTTTGCTGCTTAATTTTAAAACAACTCACCAGAAATATATTTACCCATATGAAAAATTACGTAAGCCCCGGACCTTAAAAATCGGCCAAAATTTTTTTTTTCAAAAATCGCCAAATTCTGCTTAAAACTTTTGATACAACTTAAAAAAGATTTGATGCGGTAACAGAATATGCTTCTTTATTTTAACTTGCAACAAAGATATATATATATATACAATAATTACATATATAAAAAATAAATAAATAAATAGATAAAATATATATATACACAAAATCAAATATCAACATAAGGATACACAATATTACTCCATATTATGCCTTATAACCAAAAGAAAACTTTACCAATCCTAATAATAAACAACTTATCTCCTATGAGAAAAAGTAAGCAAGGATTTTAGAACAACAACTACCTTAACCACTATCTATATATTTTTTTTTTTTTATATATTATATATGTATATATACACAGCAAACCATAAAACAATACAAAAAACTTTAACTACTATCTATCTTATCTAATCCTACCCATCACCAATACACACCACCTCAGGTAGATGTATGTAAAACCTTTTCAACAAAAACCAAAAAATAGAATAAAAAATCTACAGGGAGTGAAAGGACAGAAAAGAAACCCAGCTGAACAAGAAGAGACTTTCAACCACCCACTCAAGGGGGTTTCAAACGGCCCCACCACTGTGACCATCTGACAGCATCCAGTCTCCCCTTATCCAGATCCATCATCTTTTTCACCTCTTGCATAATCATACCTACCACCACATCACAGGGGAGGACCTTCCTTCGAATAGATACCTGGCACCGTGCATTCCACGTGTGATACCTAACAGCTAAACTAACTAAAAAAATTGTGGTTAAATTAAAGTCACCGTATCTTCTGACTACCCCATAAGCCCACTCAGGGTAACTAAGACCCGAAAGGCACGGGATACCAATGGCCTTTGAAACCTCCTCATAAACCTTTACATTAAAAGGACACTCAAGCAGGAAGTGGTCCATCGTCTCCTCCACCCCTGGACATTCCTCCCGTGGGCAGCCACGTTCACTGGCACTTCGCCACCTGAGGTTCCCTCCAACATAAAGCCTCCCATGAAAAGTGAGCCAGGCAATATCTTTGAACTTGGGCGGTAACCTTTGTGAATTTAACAAAACCAATCCAGCCGAAGCGACATTACCTGGACAGTCCCTCAGTGACAGCGGAACATGAAAGTGGGTGTGCAAAATTCTTCTCTCCAACTCCCTCCTAGAGAAGTTTTTGACTTCACCCACTCCCACGTCATATCGCTTTATCACCTTCAAGCTCTGGATGACGTAGATCGGGAGGTAACCATGACGAATCCGGAAACTTCTCACTTGGCCTCCATCTATCCAGAATCTGAGGAAGGGAAACACCCATGGTCTAAATCCCTCTACCCACCGAGGAGGAGTGTCTAAAAACATGCTCCCAATGTTAAGCTTTAAAAAAGTTGTAACAAAAAAGATCACTGGGTTTACCATGTTCAAACCCCCATCTTTCCTCGGTCTGTAGGTGATACCCCTCTTCACTATATTGATCCTGTTCTTCCACAACAAGAGGAAGAACAAGGAATTCAATCTGGACCACAAAGATTGTGGCAAAAAGCACACGTAACTGACATACAAAAAAATCGGGATCAGGTAAGTTTTGCACAAGTCAACCCTTTCCCTCAAAGACAATTTCCATCTTTTCCAACTCTCTACCTTCTTGGTAGCATCCTCCAGCTTGTTAACCCAATTTAGGGAGGCATAATCTCCATGATCAAATTTGATACCAAGAATTTTAATCTGATCGTTGACCTGAGGGAAGCTGTCCGGAAGAGGAAAAGGCTCCCCCTCCTCCCCCATCCAGAAAACATCACACTTTTCTCGGTTTACTCTGGAGCACGAAGCCTCAGAGTACTCGCAAATGAGGTGTTCTATGCCACGGGCCTCTGCCTGCGAGGACAGAACCACCGTGACATCATCTGCGTAAGCCACCACCCTCAATGCAAACTCCGGACTCAGCTGCACCCCCCCTACAGTCCCACACTCTACCCTCCTAACGAAGGGATCGATTGCAAAGACATACAGGAGGGGGCTCAGGGGACACCCCTGACGAACACCCGAGCCTACACCAAAGGTAGGGCCCACCCAACCGTTTACCAGTGGAAAGCTTTCAGCCATACGATAGATCGTCTGTAACCAATTAACCACCCTCTCTGGAAGACCATACCATCTCAGTAGAGCCCAAAGGTACTCATGATTCACTCGGTCAAAAGCTTTAGACTGATCCAATGCCAGTAAGTACTTTCCCCACTTCTCAGCCCTGCACCGCTCAATGGCCTCCCGGACACCAAGGACAGCACTAAAAGTGCTACGACCCTTCACCGTACAGTGCAGAAAGCAACAGCTCAGAAAACTCTGAAAGCCTGTTAAACAGTACCTTTGCCAAAATCTTCCTGTCTGTATTGAGAAGGGCTATGGGGCGCCAGTTCTCAATACGAGACGAGTCCTTCCCTTTGGACAGCAAAATAAGCGCAGATAACCTCATGGAAGGAGGGAGGACTCCCTCATCCAGGCTCTCATTAAAAACTTCCACAAGGCGGGGAATCAGGAGGTCAGCAAAGGTCTTATAAAATTCAGATGTTAAACCATCTGGTCCTGGTGATTTCTTGGGATTTAAACCCATTATCGCCTTCCTAACTTCCTCTGCGGTTATATCACTTGCCAAGGAGTCAAGAGAGGCACCCTGAGAACTCAGACCAGGGGTTCCCCTCAGAAATTCCTCCATCCTCTCCCTGATGAGTGGCTGCTCAGACAGAAGATCAGAATAGTAGGACACAATAACATCCAGAATGCCTTCCTTGTCAGTACGAAGAACACCCTGTCCGTCCACCAGTCCTCTGACATGTTTGGCGTCGACTGACCTCCTACAGCTCTGGTAGGGATCAGGCGAGTGGTACATACCATAATCCCTTTCCAAAACCAAGGATGCCAATCGGTTATATTGGAACTCTTTCATCTGAGCCTTCACTCGGGAGATTTCCCCATCATCTCCCTCCTCAGAGATCAGGAAATCCAATTTCCTTCTCAGATTACGGTAGATATTTTGCTTTATCAAGTTTTTCCTAGCTATAAGGCCACGGAAAAATTTGCAGGTTCTCTTTTTAATCACCTCCCACCACTCAGACCTACTCCAACCAGCCTCCAGAAGTGTCTCCTGAGATTGAAAGAAGACCCTGAAGGACTGCCTAACTCTCTCTTCTTCCAGGAGTTCAGAGTTCAAACGCCACAGACCTCGCCCCTTCTGAGGGGTTTCTGAAGCATTCAAAGTTACTGAGAGCAAACCGTGATCGGAAAATTCCACCAACCTCACCCCAAGGGATGAAGTCTTGGAAGTCTCCTTAACAAAAAACCTATCTATCCTAGACCTACGACTACCACTAAAGTAGGTGAAACCCGTGAGGTCTGGGGAGTGACGAATATGCACATCCACCAAACCAGCCTGTCTAACCATGCTAACTAAAAAATTGGAATCATAGCCCAGGGGTCTCCTTGAGCCTCCCCTGTCTTTTGGCCTAACAACGGTATTAAAATCACCACCAAAGACGACCTGCTGGGCTGTAAAAAGAAAAGGTTTTATCTCCATAAAGAGACTTTTCCTATCACCTGGTGTCTGTGGCCCATACACATTAATTAATCTCACATCTTGTCCCTTTATGTTGACATCCAAAATCATACATCTACCTGCTTGCAATTCAATAACCTTGTGCACAGTTACCATATCAGAAAAAAGGACTGCCACCCCACCGTATGGCTCGGCCGCAAGAGACCAGTAAGAAGGACCCCTCCTCCACTCCTGCTTCGCCTTGTGGAGGATATCCAATTTACTAATCCTAGTCTCTTGCAAAAATAAAACATCAACATCAATCGTATTGAAAAAATCAAAGGCCATCATACGAGCACATTCGGACAACACGGAAGCCACATTAATCGTGGCACATCGTATAGGATGAGGATCCATGTTTCTAGGTTATGGAATATTACAAGACCTTGCTTACTTTTACATACCATCACCAAAAAAACAAGTCTTAACACTGCACACCAGCCCCCTGCGGGCCAGCCACACCACCGCTTGTGGCATCCCCACCCCCCTCCCTTCCACCCCCAGAGGGTACACCACCCTCCTCAGGGATCCCAGGGTCAGGGGCCTTGGCCACAAACTTTATGACCTGGCAGTGTACCCCACCACCAGTGCCACTTGGCCCGACCCCCGAGCTCTGGGATGACTCCACATCAGTCTCTTTGACTACCTCCTGCTGAACCGCCACTGTCTCCTCCATTGCCACCACCTCCTCCTTTCTCCTTTCCACCACCCTTCTTTCCATCGGGGCCAGAGTTTCCTTATTTACCGCCTCTTCCCCCACCTCCGAGATTGACTCCCTTCTTTTTTTCCCGTCCCGGTGCCTCTCACTTTCTTTAAAAGACCTCTTTGTTTTTCTTTTGTTTTTTTTTGACACCAGATAACACTCTCCATCTTTCCTTATGATTTCCTCCTCATCAGAGGAGAAAACATCAAATTTATTTGATAACACCACTTGTGTTTCTGTATCTTTCTCTTTTATCCCCTTCCCTCCCCGCCTAACCTCCTGAAATGTCTCCTCCATTACCTCCTCCCTACTTTCAACATTTACCACCTCATCCTGCTCTATACCCTCTTCTTCTACCTCATTCACCACCTCACTCACCACCACACTACTACCCACCACCTGTTCTAACACCACATTGTGACTGGCTTTCGGACATCTGCTATAAGGGTGCCCCTCCACCCCACACAAATTGCACCTGACAGTGTGACAATCTCTAGACCAGTGACCCACACCCCCACACAAAGAACACTTCACCACAGTGCACTCGGAACTAACGTGACGGTGATCACCACACTTAAAACATGTCCTCGGCTGCCCAGGATAAAAACACTGAACCCTGTCCCTACCTATATAGGCAGCCGAGGGCACATGCACACACCCCCTTTCAGAATACCTCAACCTAATTCCTACTTCCCACGCCCCTCCCCACACACCCAACACATAACCAGCCTTTGTTACCCCCGATTCAAGATCACAAAATCTCTTAAGCCAAAAGGCAATATCCTCTGGAGGTAATGATTCATTTCTGACTAGGATCGTAGCTTTGACCCTGTCCTGCCTGGTGACCAGGTTAACCACATACTTCTCAAATGGGTCCTTGGATCTGCACGCCTGCCACTTCACCCAGAAAACCTGCAGACCCTGGTACGATACAAAGCTCAAGTCATACTCCAGGGTCCGCACTGGGTGAATGCAGGCGTACAGATCTGCCGCACCGAACCCCAGGCTGAACACCATTTTAAGGAAAGCCTCTCTACTTGGGGCTTCCCCTGGAGCAATCCACTTAAATTGAACAAGGTTCCTTCTTTTGCCAACACCTCCAGGCGTAGGTGCAGCATATGACACATTATTTGCTCTTTGTCTAGTAACCACACTGGCATAAGACAGAACACCCGGAGCTGATTTAGACTGCCTCTCACCTCTCGAGACCATGTCTTTTTCTATTGCAGTGGCAGCCACTCTAGCCCTTTCAGGGACTAGCATTTTATCACCATATATAGTTTCAATCACCTTTCTTTGTTCAGCCGAAAGAGTCTCTTTATTCAGTATCGGCATTCCCTGTGCCAATATTGGACGGCTGACTGATACAGATGACACCCCTGGCACTTCCTCAGGAGCCTTATCCTGATGGGATTCCCCCTCCATGCCAGCTTCTACCAATACTGCTGCCTGAATCAGCTCAGAATCCATGGCCTCAGTGCAATCAGGGATAGTAGCTGCCAGTTCCCCCACAGGTACTGTTGCTCCGCCTATAGGGACCAGGGGGACCAGGGTAACAATTTGGGCACCCCCACTCCCAATCCCCCCAGTCTCCTTTGCATCATCGCTTACCTTATCAACTGGCTCCCCCTGCACTCTCCGACCAGCATCCTCGGACGGCTGAGCCTCCACAGCAGCTGAAGACGGAACCTCCTCCTGTTCTGACTTAACCACCTCCATGTCACTCATAGAGGTAGATTCCGATTTGATCATCTTTTTTTTTATTTTCTTTAAATATTCCAAGCGGTCCTTAGCATTTCCCAATGAAACGGACAAAGCTGTAATTTCCTCTTTAAAAGACCATCTGTCCCAGGTAGCGCTAACATTTATTTTTCTCTTTTTTTCGCTTAGCTTGTTGCTCAGCTTCCTAATCTCTTTTTGAAGCTGATCCATGCTCAAAGCAGCATACACGTCATCTTCTTCATCCGCAGACACTTGGTCCTCCTCCACCGTCTTCTCCCCTTTTGCGGCACCCCCCGCTTCACTGCCAGTGGGGGCCACCATCTCCCCCTGAGTTGCCTCACTCAGGGGTCCCTCCACTGACAGTTTGGGGAGCACCGCTGGGCTAGGGGTCACCATAACTGCACCTCCAGCACTGATCACCAGATTGCTGCTTTCTGTCATCTCCATGTCCTCCGATTCACTGCCAGTGAGGGTCTCCATACCCCCCCGAGTTGCCTCACTCGGGGGTCCCTCTACTGACAGTTTGGAGGCAGAGTCTGCAGCCACTATAACCACCTCCGCTGCACCGCTAGCGGGGGCCGCCATTACCCCCCGAGTTGCGTCACTCGGGGGTCCCGCCGCCAGCGGTTTGGAGACTGGCACTCTGCTGAACTCCACTGGACCCCCCGCTCTCCGAACTGAAAGTCCAGGGGGGTCCAGGACACCTCCTCCGCCAGCCGCCGGGTCCACGAGCACAGCAGCCGCCTTCCGACTCCCCGGCACGTCCGCCGCTGGTACAGGGAGTCCTCCGCTTGCCGCCGCCGTCCGCTCCATCAGCTCCGGCTGCTTTGGCTGCTCCGTCAGACTCCCCGCACTCCGTCTCCCGGGCAGGCGCGCCAAAGGGACAGGGGGGTCCGGAGCTCCAGCCGCGCACACTTGCGGCCTCCGCGAACCGGCGGGTGGATCCCCGGCCTCGTGCTGCAGTCCTCCGGCAGGCAGGTTAGGCGGGTCAGGCGGGTCAGGCGGGACAGGAGCGACAGAACCCCTGCTTGATCCTCCAGCCCGGGGTCTGCCTCTCTTAGTCATGGTGCTGAAAGGCAGCAGCACCACAGCAAATCCTCAGCACCACAAAAAGCAGGATCAGCAGCGATATCTTCCCCAGGAGGAATCAGCCTGCCTGGGGAAGCCCTCTCCCTGTCTCAGCAGCTCACCACCTCCTCCTAGGACACTCCTCTCCCAAAAGATTTGCTGCGGTGACAGAAGTTGATTTTGGTGCTTAATATTGACACAACTCACCAGAAATATATTTACCCATATGAAAAATTACGTAAGCCCCGGACCTTAAAAATCGGCCCAAATTTTTTTTTTTTTCAAAAATCCCCAAATTCTGCTTAAAACTTTAGGTACAACTTAAAAAAAATTTGCTGTTGTGACAGAAGTTGATTTTGGTGCTTAATTTTGACACAACTCACCAGAAATATTTTTACCCATATGAAAAATTACGTAAGCCCCGGACCTTAACAATCGGCCAAAAAATCGGCCCAAATTTTTTTTTTTTCAAAAATCCCCAAATTCTGCTTAAAACTTTAGGTACAACTTAAAAAAAATTTGCTGTTGTGACAGAAGTTGATTTTGGTGCTTAATTTTGACACAACTCACCAGAAATATATTTACCCATATGAAAAATTACGTAAGCCCCGGACCTTAACAATCGGCCAAAAAAGTTATTTATTTAAAATCCCCAAATTCTGCTTAAAACTTTAGGTACAACTTAAAAATGAATTGCTGTGGTGACAGAAGTTGATTTTGGTGCTTAATTTTGACACAACTCACCAGAAATATATTTACCCCTATGAAAAATTACATAAGCCCTGGACCTTAAAAATCAACCAAAAATTTTTTTTTTCAAAAATCCCCAAATTCTGCTTAAAAGTTTTGATACAACTTAAAAAAGATGTGCTGCGGTGACAGAAGTTGATTTTGGTGCTTAATTTTGACACAACTCACCAGAAATATATTTACCTGTATGAAAAATTATGTAAGCCCCGGACCTTAAAAATCAGCCAAAATTTTTTTTTTTTTAAAAATCCCCAAATTCTGTTTAAAACTTTTGATACAACTTAAAAAAGAGTTGCTGTGGTGACAGAAGTTGATTTTGGTGCTTAATTTTGACACAACTCACCAGAAATATATTTACCCAAATGAAAAATTACGTAAGCCCCGGACCTTCAAAATCGGGCAAAATTTTTTTTTTCAAAAATCCCCAAATTCTGCTTAAAACTTTTGATACAACTTAAAAAAGAGTTGCTGTGGTGACAGAAGTTGATTTTGGTGCTTAATTTTGACACAACTCACCAGAAATATATTTACCCAAATGAAAAATTCCGTAAGCCCCGGACCTTCAAAATCGGGCAAAATTTTTTTTTCAAAAATCCCCAAATTCTGCTTAAAACTTTTGATACAACTTAAAAAAGATTTGCTGCGGTGACAGAAGTTGATTTTGGTGCTTAATTTTGACACAACTCACCAGAAATATATTTAACCATATGAAAAATTACGTAAGCCCCGGACCTAAAATATTGGTCAAAAATTTTTTTCTTCAAAATTCCTCAAATTCTGCTTAAAACTTTTGATACAACTTAAAAAAGATTTGATGCAGTGACAGAAGTTGATTTTGGTGCTTAATTTTGACACAACTCACCAGAAATATATTTACCTGTATGAAAAATTATGTAAGCCCCGGACCTTAAAAATCAGCCAAAAATTTTTTTTAAAAAAAAATCCCCAAATTCTGCTTAAAACTTTTGATACAACTTAAAAAAGAGTTGCTGTGGTGACAGAAGTTGATTTTGGTGCTTAATTTTGACACAACTCACCAGAAATATATTTACCCAAATGAAAAATTCCGTAAGCCCTGGACCTTCAAAATCGGCCAAAATATATATTTTTTTAAAAATCCCCAAATTCTGCTTAAAACTTTTGATACAACTTAAAAAAGATTTGCTGCAGTGACAGAAGTTGATTTTGGTGCTTAATTTTAAAACAACTCACCAGAAATATATTTACCCATATGAAAAATTACGTAAGCCCCGGACCTTAAAAATCGGCCCAAAATTTTTTTTTTCAAAATTCCCCAAATTCTGCTTAAAACTTTTGATACAACTTAAAAAAGATTTGCTGCAGTGACAGAAGTTGATTTTGGTGCTTAATTTTGACACAACTCACCAGAAATATATTTACCCATATGAAAAATTACGTAAGCCCCGGACCTTAAAAATCGGCCCAAATTTTTTTTTTTTCAAAAATCCCCAAATTCTGCTTAAAACTTTAGGTACAACTTAAAAAAAATTTGCTGTTGTGACAGAAGT
The DNA here is from genome assembly GCA_031769625.1 of Taudactylus pleione. Taxonomy (NCBI): domain Eukaryota; kingdom Metazoa; phylum Chordata; class Amphibia; order Anura; family Myobatrachidae; genus Taudactylus; species Taudactylus pleione. The sequence continues at coordinate 197,509 of JAUIMM010002648.1, read as the reverse complement.
TGATTTTGGTGCTTAATTTTGACACAACTCACCAGAAATATATTTACCCGTATGAAAAATTACGTAAGCCCCGGACCTTAACAATCGGCCAAAAAAGTTATTTATCTAAAATCCCCAAATTCTGCTTAAAACTTTAGGTACAACTTAAAAATGAATTGCTGTGGTGACAGAAGTTGATTTTGGTGCTTAATTTTGACACAACTCACCAGAAATATATTTACCCCTAAGCAAAATTACGTAAGCCCTGGACCTTAAAAATCGACCAAAAATTTTTTTTTTCAAAAATCCCCAAATTCTGCTTAAAAGTTTTGATACAACTTAAAAAAGATGTGCTGCGGTGACAGAAGTTGATTTTGGTGCTTAATTTTGACACAACTCACCAGAAATATTTTGGTGCTTAATTTTGACACAACTCACCAGAAATATATTTACCTGTATGAAAAATTATGTAAGCCCCGGACCTTAAAAATCAGCCAAAAATTTTTTTTTTTTAAAAATCCCCAAATTCTGTTTAAAACTTTTGATACAACTTAAAAAAGAGTTGCTGTGGTGACAGAAGTTGATTTTGGTGCTTAATTTTGACACAACTCACCAGAAATATATTTACCCAAATGAAAAATTACGTAAGCCCCGGAACTTCAAAATCGGGCAAAATTTTTTTTTTCAAAAATCCCCAAATTCTGCTTAAAACTTTTGATACAACTTAAAAAAGATTTGCTGCGGTGACAGAAGTTGATTTTGGTGCTTAATTTTGACACAACTCACCAGAAATATATTTACCCATTTGAAAAATTACGTAAGCCCCGGACCTTCAAAATCGGCCAAAATGTTTTTTTTTTAAAAAAAATCCCCAAATTCTGCTTAAAACTTTTGATACAACTTAAAAAAGATTTGCTGCAGTGACAGAAGTTGATTTTGGTGCTTAATTTTGACACAACTCACCAGAAATATATTTACCCGTATGAAAAATTACGTAAGCCCCGGACCTTAAAAATCGGCCAAAATTTTTTTTTTCAAAAATCCCCAAATTCTGCTTAAAACTTTTAGTACAACTTAAAAAAGATTTGCTGTGGTGACAGAAGTTGATTTTGGTGCTTAATTTTGACACAACTCACCAGAAATATATTTACCCATTTGAAAAATTACGTAAGCCCCGGACCTTCAAAATCGGCCCAAAATTTTTTTTTTCAAAAATCCCCAAATTCTGCTTAAAACTTTTGATACAACTTAAAAAAGATGTGCTGCGGTGACAGAAGTTGATTTTGGTGCTTAATTTTAACACAACTCACCAGAAATATATTTACCCATATGAAAAATTACATAAGCCCCGACCCTTAAAAATCGGCCCAAAATTTTTTTTTAAAAAAATCCCCAAATTCTGCTTAAAACTTTTAGTACAACTTAAAAAAGAGTTGCTGTGGTGACAGAAGTTGATTTTGGTGCTTAATTTTGACACAACTCACCAGAAATATATTTACCCAAATGAAAAATTCCATAAGCCCCGAACCTTCAAAATCGGCCATTTTTTTTTTTTTTTTTTAAATCCCCAAATTCTGCTTAAAACTTTTGATACAACTTAAAAAAGATTTGCTGCAGTGACAGAAGTTGATTTTGAAGCTTAATTTTGAAACAACTCACCAGAAATATATTTACCCATATGAAAAATTACGTAAGCCCCGGACCTTAAAAATCGGCCCAAAATTTTTTTTTTCAAAAATCGTCAAATTCTGCTTAAAACTTTTGATACAACTTAAAAAAGATTTGATGCAGTGACAGAAGTTGATTTTGGTGCTTAATTTTGACACAACTCACCAGAAATATATTTACCTGTATGAAAAATTACATAAGCCCCGGACCTTAAAAATCGGCCAAAAATTTTTTTTTTCAAAATTCCCAAATTCTGCTTAAAACTTTTGATACAACTTAAAAAAGATTTGCTGCAGTGACAGAAGTTGATTTTGGTGCTTAATTTTGACACAACTCACCAGAAATATATTTACATGTATGAAAAATTATGTAAGCCCCGGACCTTAAAAATCAGCCAAAATTTTTTAAAAAAAAAAAATCCCTAAATTCTGTTTAAAACTTTTGATACAACTTAAAAAAGAGTTGCTGTGGTGACAGAAGTTGATTTTGGTGCTTAATTTTGACACAACTCACCAGAAATATATTTACCCAAATGAAAAATTCCGTAAGCCCCGGACCTTAAAAATCGGGCAAAATTTTTTTTTCAAAAATCCCCAAATTCTGCTTAAAACTTTTGATACAACTTAAAAAAGATTTGCTGCGGTGACAGAAGTTGATTTTGGTGCTTAATTTTGACACAACTCACCAGAAATATATTTACCCATATGAAAAATTACGTAAGCCCCGGACCTTCAAAATCAGCCAAAATGTTTTTTATTTTAAAAAATCCCCAAATTCTGCTTAAAACTTTTGATACAACTTAAAAAAGATTCGCTGCAGTGACAGAAGTTGATTTTGGAGCTTAATTTTGACACAACTCACCAGAAATATATTTACTCATATGAAAAATTACGTAAGCCCCGGACCTTAAAAATCGGCCAAAATTTTTTTTTTCAAAATTCCCCAAATTCTGCTTAAAACTTTTGATACAAATTAAAAAATATTTGCTGCAGTGACAGAAGTTGATTTTGGTGCTTAATTTTGACACAACTCACCAGAAATATATTTACCCATATGAAAAATTACGTAAGCCCCGGACCTTAAAAATCGGCCCAAATTTTTTTTTTCAAAAATCCCCAAATTCTGCTTAAAACTTTTAGTACAACTTAAAAAAGATTTGCTGTGGTGACAGAAGTTGATTTTGGTGCTTAATTTTGACACAACTCACCAGAAATATATTTACCCATTTGAAAAATTACGTAAGCCCCGGACCTTCAAAATCGGCCAAAATATTTTTTTTTTTAAAAAATCCCCAAATTCTGCTTAAAACTTTTGATACAACTTAAAAAAGATTTGCTGCAGTGACAGAAGTTGATTTTGGTGCTTAATTTTGACACAACTCACCAGAAATATATTTACTCATATGAAAAATTACGTAAGCCCCGGACCTTAAAAATCGGCCAAAATTTTTTTTTAAAAAATTCCCCAAATTCTGCTTAAAACTTTTGATACAACTTAAAAAATATTTGCTGCAGTGACAGAAGTTGATTTTTTTGCTTAATTTTGACACAACTCACCAGAAATATATTTACTCATATGAAAAATTACGTAAGCCCCGGACCTTCAAAATCGGCCAAATTGTTTTTTTTTTAAAAAAAATCCCCAAATTCTGCTTAAAACTTTTGATACAACTTAAAAAATATTTGCTGCAGTGACAGAAGTTGATTTTGGTGCATAATTTTGACACAACTCACCAGAAATATATTTACCCGTATGAAAAATTACGTAAGCCCCGGACCTTAAAAATCGGCCCAAATTTTATTTTTTTTTAAATCCCCAAATTCTGCTTAAAACTTTTGGTACAACTTAAAAAAGATTTCCTGTGGTGACAGAATATGCTTCTTTATTTTAACTTGCAACAAAGATATATATATATATATATACAATAATTACATATATAAAAAATAAATAAATAAATAGATAAAATATATATATACACAAAATCAAATATCAACATAAGGATACACAATATTACTCCATATTATGCCTTATAACCAAAAGAAAACTTTACCAATCCTAATAATAAACAACTTATCTCCTATGAGAAAAAGTAAGCAAGGATTTTAGAACAACAACTACCTTAACCACTATCTATATATTTTTTTTTTTTTATATATTATATATGTATATATACACAGCAAACCATAAAACAATACAAAAAACTTTAACTACTATCTATCTTATCTAATCCTACCCATCACCAATACACACCACCTCAGGTAGATGTATGTAAAACCTTTTCAACAAAAACCAAAAAATAGAATAAAAAATCTACAGGGAGTGAAAGGACAGAAAAGAAACCCAGCTGAACAAGAAGAGACTTTCAACCACCCACTCAAGGGGGTTTCAAACGGCCCCACCACTGTGACCATCTGACAGCATCCAGTCTCCCCTTATCCAGATCCATCATCTTTTTCACCTCTTGCATAATCATACCTACCACCACATCACAGGGGAGGACCTTCCTTCGAATAGATACCTGGCACCGTGCATTCCACGTGTGATACCTAACAGCTAAACTAACTAAAAAAATTGTGGTTAAATTAAAGTCACCGTATCTTCTGACTACCCCATAAGCCCACTCAGGGTAACTAAGACCCGAAAGGCACGGGATACCAATGGCCTTTGAAACCTCCTCATAAACCTTTACATTAAAAGGACACTCAAGCAGGAAGTGGTCCATCGTCTCCTCCACCCCTGGACATTCCTCCCGTGGGCAGCCACGTTCACTGGCACTTCGCCACCTGAGGTTCCCTCCAACATAAAGCCTCCCATGAAAAGTGAGCCAGGCAATATCTTTGAACTTGGGCGGTAACCTTTGTGAATTTAACAAAACCAATCCAGCCGAAGCGACATTACCTGGACAGTCCCTCAGTGACAGCGGAACATGAAAGTGGGTGTGCAAAATTCTTCTCTCCAACTCCCTCCTAGAGAAGTTTTTGACTTCACCCACTCCCACGTCATATCGCTTTATCACCTTCAAGCTCTGGATGACGTAGATCGGGAGGTAACCATGACGAATCCGGAAACTTCTCACTTGGCCTCCATCTATCCAGAATCTGAGGAAGGGAAACACCCATGGTCTAAATCCCTCTACCCACCGAGGAGGAGTGTCTAAAAACATGCTCCCAATGTTAAGCTTTAAAAAAGCTGTAACAAAAAAGATCACTGGGTTTACCATGTTCAAACCCCCATCTTTCCTCGGTCTGTAGGTGATACCCCTCTTCACTATATTGATCCTGTTCTTCCACAACAAGAGGAAGAACAAGGAATTCAATCTGGACCACAAAGATTGTGGCAAAAAGCACACGTAACTGACATACAAAAAAATCGGGATCAGGTAAGTTTTGCACAAGTCAACCCTTTCCCTCAAAGACAATTTCCATCTTTTCCAACTCTCTACCTTCTTGGTAGCATCCTCCAGCCTGTTAACCCAATTTAGGGAGGCATAATCTCCATGATCAAATTTGATACCAAGAATTTTAATCTGATCGTTGACCTGAGGGAAGCTGTCCGGAAGAGGAAAAGGCTCCCCCTCCTCCCCCATCCAGAAAACATCACACTTTTCTCGGTTTACTCTGGAGCACGAAGCCTCAGAGTACTCGCAAATGAGGTGTTCTATGCCACGGGCCTCTGCCTGCGAGGACAGAACCACCGTGACATCATCTGCGTAAGCCACCACCCTCAATGCAAACTCCGGACTCAGCTGCACCCCCCTACAGTCCCACACTCTACCCTCCTAACGAAGGGATCGATTGCAAAGACATACAGGAGGGGGCTCAGGGGACACCCCTGACGAACACCCGAGCCTACACCAAAGGTAGGGCCCACCCAACCGTTTACCAGTGGAAAGCTTTCAGCCATACGATAGATCATCTGTAACCAATTAACCACCCTCTCTGGAAGACCATACCATCTCAGTAGAGCCCAAAGGTACTCATGATTCACTCGGTCAAAAGCTTTAGACTGATCCAATGCCAGTAAGTACTTTCCCCACTTCTCAGCCCTGCACCGCTCAATGGCCTCCCGGACACCAAGGACAGCACTAAAAGTGCTACGACCCTTCACCGTACAGTGCTGAGAAGGAGAAAGCAACAGCTCAGAAAACTCTGAAAGCCTGTTAAACAGTACCTTTGCCAAAATCTTCCTGTCTGTATTGAGAAGGGCTATGGGGCGCCAGTTCTCAATACGAGATGAGTCCTTCCCTTTGGACAGCAAAATAAGCGCAGATAACCTCATGGAAGGAGGGAGGACTCCCTCATCCAGGCTCTCATTAAAAACTTCCACAAGGCGGGGAATCAGGAGGTCAGCAAAGGTCTTATAAAATTCAGATGTTAAACCATCTGGTCCTGGTGATTTCTTGGGATTTAAACCCATTATCGCCTTCCTAACTTCCTCTGCGGTTATATCACTTGCCAAGGAGTCAAGAGAGGCACCCTGAGAACTCAGACCAGGGGTTCCCCTCAGAAATTCCTCCATCCTCTCCCTGATGAGTGGCTGCTCAGACAGAAGATCAGAATAGTAGGACACAATAACATCCAGAATGCCTTCCTTGTCAGTACGAAGAACACCCTGTCCGTCCACCAGTCCTCTGACATGTTTGGCGTCGACTGACCTCCTACAGCTCTGGTAGGGATCAGGCGAGTGGTACATACCATAATCCCTTTCCAAAACCAAGGATGCCAATCGGTTATATTGGAACTCTTTCATCTGAGCCTTCACTCGGGAGATTTCCCCATCATCTCCCTCCTCAGAGATCAGGAAATCCAATTTCCTTCTCAGATTACGGTAGATATTTTGCTTTATCAAGTTTTTCCTAGCTATAAGGCCACGGAAAAATTTGCAGGTTCTCTTTTTAATCACCTCCCACCACTCAGACCTACTCCAACCAGCCTCCAGAAGTGTCTCCTGAGATTAAAAGAAGACCCTGAAGGACTGCCTAACTCTCTCTTCTTCCAGGAGTTCAGAGTTCAAACACCACAGACCCCGCCCCTTCTGAGGGGTTTCTGAAGCATTCAAAGTTACTGAGAGCAAACCGTGATCGGAAAATTCCACCAACCTCACCCCAAGGGATGAAGTCTTGGAAGTCTCCTTAACAAAAAACCTATCTATCCTAGACCTACGACTACCACTAAAGTAGGTGAAACCCGTGAGGTCTGGGGAGTGACGAATATGCACATCCACCAAACCAGCCTGTCTAACCATGCTAACTAAAAAATTGGAATCATAGCCCAGGGGTCTCCTTGAGCCTCCCCTGTCTTTTGGCCTAACAACGGTATTAAAATCACCACCAAAGACGACCTGCTGGGCTGTAAAAAGAAAAGGTTTTATCTCCATAAAGAGACTTTTCCTATCACCTGGTGTCTGTGGCCCATACACATTAATTAATCTCACATCTTGTCCCTTTATGTTGACATCCAAAATCATACATCTACCTGCTTGCAATTCAATAACCTTGTGCACAGTTACCATATCAGAAAAAAGGACTGCCACCCCACCGTATGGCTCGGCCGCAAGAGACCAGTAAGAAGGACCCCTCCTCCACTCCTGCTTCGCCTTGTGGAGGATATCCAATTTACTAATCCTAGTCTCTTGCAAAAATAAAACATCAACATCAATCGTATTGAAAAAATCAAAGGCCATCATACGAGCACATTCGGACAACACGGAAGCCACATTAATCGTGGCACATCGTATAGGATGAGGATCCATGTTTCTAGGTTATGGAATATTACAAGACCTTGCTTACTTTTACATACCATCACCAAAAAACAAGTCTTAACACTGCACACCAGCCCCCTGCGGGCCAGCCACACCACCGCTTGTGGCATCCCCACCCCCCTCCCTTCCACCCCCAGAGGGTACACCACCCTCCTCAGGGATCCCAGGGTCAGGGGCCTTGGCCACAAACTTTATGACCTGGCAGTGTACCCCACCACCAGTGCCACTTGGCCCGACCCCCGAGCTCTGGGATGACTCCACATCAGTCTCTTTGACTACCTCCTGCTGAACCGCCACTGTCTCCTCCATTGCCACCACCTCCTCCTTTCTCCTTTCCACCACCCTTCTTTCCATCGGGGCCAGAGTTTCCTTATTTACCGCCTCTTCCCCCACCTCCGGGATTGACTCCCTTCTTTTTTTCCCGTCCCGGTGCCTCTCACTTTCTTTAAAAGACCTCTTTGTTTTTCTTTTGTTTTTTTTTGACACCAGATAACACTCTCCATCTTTCCTTATGATTTCCTCCTCATCAGAGGAGAAAACATCAAATTTATTTGATAACACCACTTGTGTTTCTGTATCTTTCTCTTTTATCCCCTTCCCTCCCCGCCTAACCTCCTGAAATGTCTCCTCCATTACCTCCTCCCTACTTTCAACATTTACCACCTCATCCTGCTCTATACCCTCTTCTTCTACCTCATTCACCACCTCACTCACCACCACACTACTACCCACCACCTGTTCTAACACCACATTGTGACTGGCTTTCGGACATCTGCTATAAGGGTGCCCCTCCACCCCACACAAATTGCACCTGACAGTGTGACAATCTCTAGACCAGTGACCCACACCCCCACACAAAGAACACTTCACCACAGTGCACTCGGAACTAACGTGACGGTGATCACCACACTTAAAACATGTCCTCGGCTGCCCAGGATAAAAACACTGAACCCTGTCCCTACCTATATAGGCAGCCGAGGGCACATGCACACACCCCCTTTCAGAATACCTCAACCTAATTCCTACTTCCCACGCCCCTCCCCACACACCCAACACATAACCAGCCTTTGTTACCCCCGATTCAAGATCACAAAATCTCTTAAGCCAAAAGGCAATATCCTCTGGAGGTAATGATTAATTTCTGACTAGGATCGTAGCTTTGACCCTGTCCTGCCTGGTGACCAGGTTAACCACATACTTCTCAAATGGGTCCTTGGATCTGCACGCCTGCCACTTCACCCAGAAAACCTGCAGACCCTGGTACGATACAAAGCTCAAGTCATACTCCAGGGTCCGCACTGGGTGAATGCAGGCGTACAGATCTGCCGCACCGAACCCCAGGCTGAACACCATTTTAAGGAAAGCCTCTCTACTTGGGGCTTCCCCTGGAGCAATCCACTTAAATTGAACAAGGTTCCTTCTTTTGCCAACACCTCCAGGCGTAGGTGCAGCATATGACACATTATTTGCTCTTTGTCTAGTAACCACACTGGCATAAGACAGAACACCCGGAGCTGATTTAGACTGCCTCTCACCTCTCGAGACCATGTCTTTTTCTATTGCAGCGGCAGCCACTCTAGCCCTTTCAGGGACTAGCATTTTATCACCATATATAGTTTCAATCACCTTTCTTTGTTCAGCCGAAAGAGTCTCTTTATTCAGTATCGGCATTCCCTGTGCCAATATTGGACGGCTGACTGATACAGATGACACCCCTGGCACTTCCTCAGGAGCCTTATCCTGATGGGATTCCCCCTCCATGCCAGCTTCTACCAATACTGCTGCCTGAATCAGCTCAGAATCCATGGCCTCAGTGCAATCAGGGATAGTAGCTGCCAGTTCCCCCACAGGTACTGTTGCTCCGCCTATAGGGACCAGGGGGACCAGGGTAACAATTTGGGCACCCCCACTCCCAATCCCCCCAGTCTCCTTTGCATCATCGCTTACCTTATCAACTGGCTCCCCCTGCACTCTCCGACCAGCATCCTCGGACGGCTGAGCCTCCACAGCAGCTGAAGACGGAACCTCCTCCTGTTCTGACTTAACCACCTCCATGTCACTCATAGAGGTAGATTCCGATTTGATCATCTTTTTTTTAATTTTCTTTAAATATTCCAAGCGGTCCTTAGCATTTCCCAAAGAAACGGACAAAGCTGTAATTTCCTCCTTAAAAGACCATCTGTCCCAGGTAGCGCTAACATTTCTTTTTCTCTTTTTTTCGCTTAGCTTGTTGCTCAGCTTCCTAATCTCTTTTTGAAGCTGATCCATGCTCAAAGCAGCATACACGTCATCTTCTTCATCCGCAGACACTTGGTCCTCCTCCACCGTCTTCTCCCCTTTTGCGGCACCCCCCGCTTCACTGCCAGTGGGGGCCACCATCTCCCCCTGAGTTGCCTCACTCAGGGGTCCCTCCACTGACAGTTTGGGGAGCACCGCTGGGCTAGGGGTCACCATAACTGCACCTCCAGCACTGATCACCAGATTGCTGCTTTCTGTCATCTCCATGTCCTCCGATTCACTGCCAGTGAGGGTCTCCATACCCCCCCGAGTTGCCTCACTCGGGGGTCCCTCTACTGACAGTTTGGAGGCAGAGTCTGCAGCCACTATAACCACCTCCGCTGCACCGCTAGCGGGGGCCGCCATTACCCCCCGAGTTGCGTCACTCGGGGGTCCCGCCGCCAGCGGTTTGGAGACTGGCACTCTGCTGAACTCCACTGGACCCCCCGCTCTCCGAACTGAAAGTCCAGGGGGGTCCAGGACACCTCCTCCGCCCGCCGCCGGGTCCACGAGCACAGCAGCCGCCTTCCGACTCCCCGGCACGTCCGCCGCTGGTACAGGGAGTCCTCCGCTTGCCGCCGCCGTCCGCTCCATCAGCTCCGGCTGCTTCGGCTGCTCCGTCAGACTCCCCGCACTCCGTCTCCCGGGCAGGCGCGCCAAAGGGACAGGGGGGTCCGGAGCTCCAGCCGCGCACACTTGCGGCCTCCGCGAACCGGCGGGTGGATCCCCGGCCTCGCGCTGCAGTCCTCCGGCAGGCAGGTTAGGCGGGTCAGGCGGGACAGGAGCAACAGAACCCCTGCTTGATCCTCCAGCCCGGGGTCTGCCTCTCTTAGTCATGGTGCTGAAAGGCAGCAGCACCACAGCAAATCCTCAGCACCACAAACAGCAGGATCAGCAGCGATATCTTCCCCAGGAGGAATCAGCCTGCCTGGGGAAGCCCTCTCCCTGTCTCAGCAGCTCACCACCTCCTCCTAGGACACTCCTTCTCCCAAAAGATTTGCTGTGGTGACAGAAGTTGATTTTGGTGCTTAATTTTGACACAACTCACCAGAAATATATTTACCCCTATGAAAAATTATGTAAGCCCCGGACCTTCAAAATCGGCCAAAATTTTTTTTTTTCAGAAATCCCCAAATTCTGCTTAAAACTTTTAGTACAACTTAAAAAAGATTTGCTGTGGTGACAGAAGTTGATTTTGGTGCTTAATTTTGATACAACTCACCAGAAATATATTTACCCATTTGAAAAATTATGTAAGCCCCGGACCTTAAAAATCGGCCAAAAATTTTTTTTTTCAAAAATACCCAAATTCTGCTTAAAACTTTTGATACAACTTAAAAAAAATGTGCTGCGGTGACCGAAGTTGATTTTGGTGCTTCATTTTGACACAACTCACCAGAAATATATTTACCTGTATGAAAAATTACGTAAGCCCCGGACCTTAAAAATCGGCCCAAAATTTTTTTTTTTCAAAAATCCCCAAATTCTGCTTAAAACTTTTAGTACAACTTAAAAAAGATTTGCTGTGGTGACAGAAGTTGATTTTGGTGCTTAATTTTGACACAACTCACCAGAAATATATTTACCCATATGAAAAATTCCGTTAGCACCGGACCTTCAAAATCGGGCAAATTTTTTTTTTTTTTTAAAATCCCCAAATTCTGCTTAAAACTTTTGATACAACTTAAAAAAGATTTGATGCGGTGACAGAAGTTGATTTTGGTGCTTAATTTTGACACAACTCACCAGAAATATAGTTACCTGTATGAAAAATTACATAAGCCCCGGACCTTAAAAATCGGCCCAAATTTTTTTTTTTCAAAAATCCCCAAATTCTGCTTAAAACTTTAGGTACAACTTAAAAAAAATTTGCTGTTGTGACAGAAGTTGATTTTGGTGCTTAATTTTGACACAACTCACCAGAAATATATTTACCCCTATGAAAAATTACGTAAGCCCCGGACCTTAATAATCGGCCAAAAATTTTATTTATCTAAAATCCCCAAATTCTGCTTAAAACTTTAGGTACAACTTAAAAATGAATTGCTGTGGTGACAGAAGTTGATTTTGGTGCTTAATTTTGACACAACTCACCAGAAATATATTTACCTGTATAAAAAATTATGTAAGCCCCGGACCTTAAAAATTAGCCAAAAATTAAAAAAAAAAAAAATCCCCAAATTCTGTTTAAAACTTTTGATACAACTTAAAAAAGAGTTGCTGTGGTGACTGAAGTTGATTTTGGTGCTTAATTTTGACACAACTCACCAGAAATATATTTACCCGTATGAAAAATTACGTAAGCCCCGGACCTTAAAAATCGGTCAAAAATTTTTTTTTTTCAAAAATCCCCAAATTCTGCTTAAAACTTTAGGTACAACTTAAAAAAGATTTGCTGCAGTGACAGAAGTTGATTTTGCTGCTTAATTTTGACACAACTCACCAGAAATATATTTACCCGTATGAAAAATTACGTAAGCCCCGGACCTTAAAAATCGGCCCAAATTTTTTTTTTTTAAAAATCCCCAAATTCTGCTTAAAACTTTAGGTACAACTTAAAAAAGATTTCCTGTGGTGACAGAAGATGATTTTGGTGCTTAATTTTGACACAACTCACCAGAAATATATTTACCCATATGAAAAATTACGTAAGCCCCGGACCTTCAAAATCGGGCAAAATTTTTTTTCAAAAATCCCCAAATTCTGCTTAAAACTTTTGATACAACTTAAAAAAGATTTGCTGCGATGATAGAAGTTGATTTTGGTGCTTAATTTTGACACAATTCACCAGAAATATATTTACCCATATGAAAAATTACGTAAGCCCCGGACCTTAAAAATCGGCCAAAAATTTTTTTTTTCAAAAATCCCCAAATTCTGCTTAAAACTTTAGGTACAACTTAAAAAAGATTTGCTGCGGTGACAGAAGTTGATTTTGGTGCATAATTTTGACACAACTCACCAGAAATATATTTACCCCTATGAAAAATTACGTAAGCCCCGGACATTAAAAATCGGGCCAAAATTTTTTTTTTCAAAAATCCCCAAATTCTGCTTAAAACTTTTGATACAACTTAAAAAAGATGTGCTGCGGTGACAGAAGTTGATTTTGGTGCTTAATTTTAACACAACTCACCAGAAATATATTTACCCGTATGAAAAATTATGTAAGCCCCGGACCTTAAAAATCGGCCCAAATTTTTTTTTTTCAAAAATCCCCAAATTCTGCTTAAAACTTTAGGTACAACTTAAAAAAAATTTGCTGTTGTGACAGAAGTTGATTTTGGTGCTTAATTTTGACACAACTCACCAGAAATATATTTACCCCTATGAAAAATTACGTAAGCCCCGGACCTTAACAATCGGCCAAAAATTTTATTTATCTAAAATCCCCAAATTCTGCTTAAAACTTTAGGTACAACTTAAAAATGAATTGCTGTGGTGACAGAAGTTGATTTTGGTGCTTAATTTTGACACAACTCACCAGAAATATATTTACCTGTATGAAAAATTATGTAAGCCCCGGACCTTAAAAATCAGCCAAAAATTTTAAAAAAAAAAAAATCCCCAAATTCTGTTTAAAACTTTTGATACAACTTAAAAAAGAGTTGCTGTGGTGACAGAAGTTGATTTTGGTGCTTAATTTTGACACAACTCACCAGAAATATATTTACCCGTATGAAAAATTACGTAAGCCCCGGACCTTAAAAATCGGCCAAAAAAATTTTTTTTTTCAAAAATCCCCAAATTCTGCTTAAAACTTTAGGTACAACTTAAAAAAGATTTGCTGCAGTGACAGAAGTTGATTTTGGTGCTTAATTTTGACACAACTCACCAGAAATATATTTACCCGTATGAAAAATTACGTAAGCCCCGGACCTTCTAAATCGGCCAAAAAATTTTTTCAAAAATCCCCAAATTCTGCTTAAAACTTTTGATACAACTTAAAAAAGATTTGCTGCGATGATAGAAGTTGATTTTGGTGCTTAATTTTGACACAATTCACCAGAAATATATTTACCCATATGAAAAATTACGTAAGCCCCGGACCTTAAAAATCGGCCAAAAATTTTTTTTTTTCAAAAATCCCCAAATTCTGCTTAAAACTTTAGGTACAACTTAAAAAAGATTTGCTGCGGTGACAGAAGTTGATTTTGGTGCATAATTTTGACACAACTCACCAGAAATATATTTACCCCTATGAAAAATTACGTAAGCCCCGGACATTAAAAATCGGGCCAAAATTTTTTTTTTCAAAAATCCCCAAATTCTGCTTAAAACTTTTGATACAACTTAAAAAAGATGTGCTGCGGTGACAGAAGTTGATTTTGGTGCTTAATTTTGACACAACTCACCAGAAATATATTTACCCGTATGAAAAATTACGTAAGCCCCGGACCTTAAAAATCGGCCCAAATTTTTTTTTTCAAAAATCCCCAAATTCTGCTTAAAACTTTTAGTACAACTTAAAAAAGATTTGCTGTGGTGACAGAAGTTGATTTTGGTGCTTAATTTTGACACAACTCACCAGAAATATATTTACCCATTTGAAAAATTACGTAAGCCCCGGACCTTAAAAATCGGCCAAAATTTTTTTAAAAAAAATTCCCCAAATTCTGCTTAAAACTTTTGATACAACTTAAAAAATATTTGCTGCAGTGACAGAAGTTGATTTTTTTGCTTAATTTTGACACAACTCACCAGAAATATATTTACTCTTATGAAAAATTACGTAAGCCCCGGACCTTCAAAATCGGCCAAATTGTTTTTTTTTTTTTAAAAATCCCCAAATTCTGCTTAAAACTTTTGATACAACTTAAAAAAGATTTGATGCGGTGACAGAAGTTGATTTTGGTGCTTAATTTTGAAACAACTCACCAGAAATATATTTACCTGTATGAAAAATTACATAAGCCCCGGACCTTAAAAATCGGCCCAAATTTTTTTTTTTCAAAAATCCCCAAATTCTGCTTAAAACTTTAGGTACAATTTAAAAAAAATTTGCTGTTGTGACAGAAGTTGATTTTGGTGCTTAATTTTGACACAACTCACCAGAAATATATTTACCTGTATGAAAAATTATGTAAGCCCCGGACCTTAAAAATCAGCCAAAAATTAAAAAAAAAAAAAAATCCCCAAATTCTGTTTAAAACTTTTGATACAACTTAAAAAAGAGTTGCTGTGGTGACAGAAGTTGATTTTGGTGCTTAATTTTGACACAACTCACCAGAAATATATTTACCCGTATGAAAAATTACGTAAGCCCCGGACCTTAAAAATCGGCCCAAATTTTTTTTTTTTAAAAATCCCCAAATTCTGCTTAAAACTTTAGGTACAACTTAAAAAAGATTTCCTGTGGCGACAGAAGTTGATTTTGGTGCTTAATTTTGACACAACTCACCAGAAATATATTTACCCCTATGAAAAATTACGTAAGCCCCGGACCTTCAAAATCGGCCAAAAATTTTTTTCAAAAATCCCCAAATTCTGCTTAAAACTTTTGATACAACTTAAAAAAGATTTGCTGCGATGATAGAAGTTGATTTTGGTGCTTAATTTTGACACAATTCACCAGAAATATATTTACCCGTATGAAAAATTACGTAAGCCCCGGACCTTAAAAATCGGCCAAAAATATTTTTTTTTCAAAAATCCCCAAATTCTGCGTAAAAATTTAGGTACAACTTAAAAAAGATTTGCTGCGGTGACAGAAGTTGATTTTGGTGCATAATTTTGACACAACTCACCAGAAATATATTTACCCGTATGAAAAATTACGTAAGCCCCGGACCTTAAAAATCGGCCCAAATTTTTTTTTTTTTTAAATCCCCAAATTCTGCTTAAAACTTTAGGTACAACTTAAAAAAGATTTCCTGTGGTGACAGAAGTTGATTTTGGTGCTTAATTTTGACACAACTCACCAGAAATATATTTAACCGTATGAAAAATTACGTAAGCCCCGGACCTTCTAAATCGGCCAAAAAATTTTTTCAAAAATCCCCAAATTCTGCTTAAAACTTTTGATACAACTTAAAAAAGATTTGCTGCGATGATAGAAGTTGATTTTGGTGCTTAATTTTGACACAATTCACCAGAAATATATTTACCCGTATGAAAAATTACGTAAGCCCCGGACCTTAAAAATCGGCCAAAAATTTTTTTTTTTCAAAAATCCCCAAATTCTGCTTAAAACTTTAGGTACAACTTAAAAAAGATTTGCTGCGGTGACAGAAGTTGATTTTGGTGCATAATTTTGACACAACTCACCAGAAATATATTTACCCCTATGAAAAATTACGTAAGCCCCGGACATTAAAAATCGGGCCAAAATTTTTTTTTTCAAAAATCCCCAAATTCTGCTTAAAACTTTTGATACAACTTAAAAAAGATGTGCTGCGGTGACAGAAGTTGATTTTGGTGCTTAATTTTGACACAACTCACCAGAAATATATTTACCCGTATGAAAAATTACGTAAGCCCCGGACCTTAAAAATCGGCCCAAATTTTTTTTTTCAAAAATCCCCAAATTCTGCTTAAAACTTTTAGTACAACTTAAAAAAGATTTGCTGTGGTGACAGAAGTTGATTTTGGTGCTTAATTTTGACACAACTCACCAGAAATATATTTACCCATTTGAAAAATTACGTAAGCCCCGGACCTTAAAAATCGGCCAAAATTTTTTTTAAAAAAATTCCCCAAATTCTGCTTAAAACTTTTGATACAACTTAAAAAATATTTGCTGCAGTGACAGAAGTTGATTTTTTTGCTTAATTTTGACACAACTCACCAGAAATATATTTACTCATATGAAAAATTACGTAAGCCCCGGACCTTCAAAATCGGCCACATTGTTTTTTTTTTTTAAAAATCCCCAAATTCTGCTTAAAACTTTTGATACAACTTAAAAAAGATTTGATGCGGTGACAGAAGTTGATTTTGGTGCTTAATTTTGATACAACTCACCAGAAATATATTTACCTGTATGAAAAATTACATAAGCCCCGGACCTTAAAAATCGGCCCAAATTTTTTTTTTTCAAAAATCCCCAAATTCTGCTTAAAACTTTAGGTACAATTTAAAAAAAATTTGCTGTTGTGACAGAAGTTGATTTTGGTGCTTAATTTTGACACAACTCACCAGAAATATATTTACCTGTATGAAAAATTATGTAAGCCCCGGACCTTAAAAATCAGCCAAAAATTAAAAAAAAAAAAAAATCCCCAAATTCTGTTTAAAACTTTTGATACAACTTAAAAAAGAGTTGCTGTGGTGACAGAAGTTGATTTTGGTGCTTAATTTTGACACAACTCACCAGAAATATATTTACCCGTATGAAAAATTACGTAAGCCCCGGACCTTAAAAATCGGCCCAAATTTTTTTTTTTTAAAAATCCCCAAATTCTGCTTAAAACTTTAGGTACAACTTAAAAAAGATTTCCTGTGGCGACAGAAGTTGATTTTGGTGCTTAATTTTGACACAACTCACCAGAAATATATTTACCCCTATGAAAAATTACGTAAGCCCCGGACCTTCAAAATCGGCCAAAAAATTTTTTCAAAAATCCCCAAATTCTGCTTAAAACTTTTGATACAACTTAAAAAAGATTTGCTGCGATGATAGAAGTTGATTTTGGTGCTTAATTTTGACACAATTCACCAGAAATATATTTACCCATATGAAAAATTACGTAAGCCCCGGACCTTAAAAATCGGCCAAAAATATTTTTTTTTCAAAAATCCCCAAATTCTGCGTAAAAATTTAGGTACAACTTAAAAAAGATTTGCTGCGGTGACAGAAGTTGATTTTGGTGCATAATTTTGACACAACTCACCAGAAATATATTTACCCCTATGAAAAATTACGTAAGCCCCGGACATTAAAAATCGGGCCAAAATTTTTTTTTTCAAAAATCCCCAAATTCTGCTTAAAACTTTAGGTACAACTTAAAAAAGATTTGCTGCAGTGACAGAAGTTGATTTTGGTGCTTAATTTTGACACAACTCACCATAAATATATTTACCCATATGAAAAATTCCGTAAGCCCCGGACCTTCAAAATCGGGCAAAATTTTTTTTTTTCAAAAATTCCCAAATTCTGCTTAAAACTTTAGGTACAACTTAAAAAAAATTTGCTGTTGTGACAGAAGTTGATTTTGGTGCTTAATTTTGACACAACTCACCAGAAATATATTTACCTGTATGAAAAATTATGTAAGCCCCGGACCTTAAAAATCAGCCAAAAATTTAAAAAAAAAAAAATCCCCAAATTCTGTTTAAAACTTTTGATACAACTTAAAAAAGATTTGCTGTGGTGACAGAAGTTGATTTTGGTGCTTAATTTTGACACAACTCACCAGAAATATATTTACCCGTATGAAAAATTACGTAACCCCCGGACCTTAAAAATCGGCCAAAAATTTTTTTTTTTTCAAAAATCCCCAAATTCTGCTTAAAACTTTAGGTACAACTTAAAAAAGATTTGCTGCAGTGACAGAAGTTGATTTTGCTGCTTAATTTTGACACAACTCACCAGAAATATATTTACCCATATGAAAAATTCCGTAAGCACCGGACCTTCAAAATCGGGCAAAATTTTTTTTTTTCAAAAATCCCCAAATTCTGCTTAAAACTTTAGGTACAACTTAAAAAAGATTTGTTGTGGTGACAGAAGTTGATTTTGCTGCTTAATTTTGACACAACTCACCAGAAATATATTTACCCATATGAAAAATTATGTAAGCCCCGGACCTTAAAAATCGGCCAAAAATTTTTTTTTTCAAAAATCCCCAAATTCTGCTTAAAACTTTTGATACAACTTAAAAAAGATTTGCTGCAGTGACAGAAGTTGATTTTGGTGCTTAATTTTGACACAACTCACCAGAAATATATTTACCCGTATGAAAAATTACGTAAGCCCCGGACCTTAAAAATCGGCCCAAATTTTTTTTTTTCAAAAATCCACAAATTCTGCTTAAAACTTTTGGTACAACTTAAAAAAGATTTGCTTTGGTGACAGAAGTTGATTTTGGTGCTTAATTTTGACACAACTCACCAGAAATATATTTACCCGTATGAAAAATTACGTAAGCAACGGACCTTAAAAATCGGCCAAAATTTTTTTTCAAAAATCCTCAAATTCTGCTTAAAACTTTTGATACAACTTAAAAAAGATTTGCTGCGATGATAGAAGTTGATTTTGGTGCTTAATTTTGACACAACTCACCAGAAATATATTTACCCATATGAAAAATTAAGTAAGCCCCGGACCTTAAAAATCGGCCAAAATTTTTTTTTTTTCAAAAATCCCCAAATTCTGCTTAAAACTTTAGGTACAACTTAAAAAAGATTTGCTGCGGCGACAGAAGTTGATTTTGGAACTTAATTTTGACACAACTCACCAGAAATATATTTACCCGTATGAAAAATTATGTAAGCCCCGGACCTTAAAAATCAGCCAAAATTTTTTTTTTTCAAAAATCCCCAAATTCTGCTTAAAACTTTAGGTACAACTTAAAAAAGATTTGCTGCGGTGACAGAAGTTGATTTTGGTGCTTAATTTTGACACAACTCACCAGAAATATATTTACCGTATGAAAAATTACGTAAGCCCTGGATCTTAAAAATCGGGCTAAAATTTTTTTTTTCAAAAATCCCCAAATTCTACTTAAAACTTTTGATACAACTTAAAAAAGATGTGTTGCGGTGACAGAAGTTGATTTTGGTGCTTAATTTTGACACAACTCACCAGAAATATATTTACCCATATGAAAAATTACATAAGCCCCGGACCTTAAAAATCGGCCAAAATTTTTTTTTTTTCAAAATTACCCAAATTCTGCTTAAAACTTTTGGTACAACATAAAAAAGAATTGCTGTGGTGACAGAAGTTGATTTTGGTGCTTAATTTTGACACAACTCACCAGAAATATATTTACCCCTATGAAAAATTACGTAAGCCCCGGACCTTAAAAATCGGCCAAAAATTTTATTTTTCAAAAATCCCCAAATTCTGCTTAAAACTTTAGGTACAACTTAAAAAATATTTGCTGCGGTGACAGAAGTTGATTTTGGAACTTAATTTTGACACAACTCACCAGAAATATATTTACCCATATGAAAAATTATGTAAGCCCCGGACCTTAAAAATTGGCCAAAAATTTTTTTTTCAAAAATCCCCAAATTCTGCTTAAAACTTTTGATACAACTTAAAAAAGATGTGCTGCGGTGACAGAAGTTGATTTTGGTGCTTAATTTTGACACAACTCACCAGAAATATATTTACCCGTATGAAAAATTACGTAAGCCCCGGACCTTAAAAATCAGCCAAAATTTTTTTTTTTCAAAAATCCCCAAATTCTGCTTAAAACTTTAGGTACAACATAAAAAAGAATTGCTGTGGTGACAGACGTTGATTTTGGTGCTTAATTTTGACACATCTCACCAGAAATATATTTACCCCTATGAAAAATTTTCGTAAACCCCGAACCTTAACAATCGGCCAAAAATTTTATTTTTCTAAAATCCCCAAATTCTGCTTAAAACTTTAGGTACAACTTAAAAAAGATTTGCTGTGGTGACAGAAGTTGATTTTGGTGCTTAATTTTGACACAACTCACCAGAAATATATTTACCCATATGAAAAATTACGTAAGCCCCGGACCTTAAAAATCGGCCCAAATTTTTTTTTTCAAAAATCCCCAAATTCTGCTTAAAACTTTTAGTACAACTTAAAAAAGATTTGCTGTGGTGACAGAAGTTGATTTTGGTGCTTAATTTTGACACAACTCACCAGAAATATATTTACCCATTTGAAAAATTACGTAAGCCCCGGACCTTCAAAATCGGCCAAAATGTTTTTTTTTTTTAAAATCCCCTAATTCTGCTTAAAACTTTTGATACAACTTAAAAAAGATTTGCTGCAGTGACAGAAGTTGATTTTGGTGCTTAATTTTGACACAACTCACCAGAAATATATTTACCCGTATGAAAAATTACGTAAGCCCTGGACCTTAAAAATCGGGCCAAAATTTTTTTTTTCAAAAATCCCCAAATTCTGCTTAAAACTTTTGATACAACTTAAAAAAGATGTGCTGCGGTGACAGAAGTTGATTTTGGTGCTTAATTTTGACACAACTCACCAGAAATATATTTAACCATATGAAAAATTACGTAAGCCCCGGACCTTAAAAATCGGCCAAAAATTTTTTTTTTTTCAAAAATCCCAAAATTCTGCTTAAAACTTTAGGTACAACTTAAAAAAGATTTGCTGCGGTGACAGAAGTTGATTTTGGTGCATAATTTTGACACAACTCACCAGAAATATATTTACCCGTATGAAAAATTATGTAAGCCCCGGACCTTAAAAATCGGCCAAAAATTTTTTTTTTCAAAAATCCCCAAATTCTACTTAAAACTTTTGATACAACTTAAAAAAGAATTGCTGTGGTGACAGAAGTTGATTTTGGTGCTTAATTTTGACACAACTCACCAGAAATATATTTACCCATATGAAAAATTACGTAGGCCCCGGACCTTAAAAATCAGGCAAAATTTTTTTTTTAAAAAAATCGCCAAATTCTGCTTAAAACTTTTGATACAACTTAAAAAAGATTTGATGCGGTGACAGAAGTTGATTTTGGTGCTTAATTTTGACACAACTCACCAGAAATATATTTACCTGTATGAAAAATTACATAAGCCCCGGACCTTAAAAATCGGCCAAAAATTTTTTTTTTCAAAATTCCCCAAATTCTGCTTAAAACTTTTGATACAACTTAAAAAAGATTTGCTGCAGTGACAGAAGTTGATTTTGGTGCTTAATTTTGACACAACTCACCAGAAATATATTTACCTGTATGAAAAATTATGTAAGCCCCGGACCTTAAAAATCAGCCAAAAATTTTAAAAAAAAAAAAATCCCCAAATTCTGTTTAAAACTTTTGATACAACTTAAAAATGAGTTGCTGTGGTGACAGAAGTTGATTTTGGTGCTTAATTTTGACACAACTCGCCAGAAATATATTTACCCAAATGAAAAATTCCGTAAGCCCCGGAACTTCAAAATCGGGCAAAATTTTCTTTTCAAAAATCCCCAAATTCTGCTTAAAACTTTTGATACAACTTAAAAAAGATTTGCTGCGGTGACAGAATATGCTTCTTTATTTTAACTTGCAACAAAGATATATATATATATACAATAATTACATATATAAAAAATAAATAAATAAATAGATAAAATATATATATACACAAAATCAAATATCAACATAAGGATACACAATATTACTCCATATTATGCCTTATAACCAAAAGAAAACTTTACCAATCCTAATAATAAACAACTTATCTCCTATGAGAAAAAGTAAGC
Organism: Taudactylus pleione; assembly: GCA_031769625.1. Lineage (NCBI taxonomy): Eukaryota > Metazoa > Chordata > Amphibia > Anura > Myobatrachidae > Taudactylus > Taudactylus pleione. The sequence continues at coordinate 175,458 of JAUIMM010002648.1, read as the reverse complement.
AAGGATTTTAGAACAACAACTACCTTAACCACTATCTATTTATATATATATATTTTTTTTTTATATATTATATATGTATATATACACAGCAAACCATAAAACAATACAAAAAACTTTAACTACTATCTATCTTATCTAATCCTACCCATCACCAATACACACCACCTCAGGTAGATGTATGTAAAACCTTTTCAACAAAAACCAAAAAATAGAATAAAAAATCTACAGGGAGTGAAAGGACAGAAAAGAAACCCAGCTGAACAAGAAGAGACTTTCAACCACCCACTCAAGGGGGTTTCAAACGGCCCCACCACTGTGACCATCTGACAGCATCCAGTCTCCCCTTATCCAGATCCATCATCTTTTTCACCTCTTGCATAATCATACCTACCACCACATCACAGGGGAGGACCTTCCTTCGAATAGATACCTGGCACCGTGCATTCCACGTGTGATACCTAACAGCTAAACTAACTAAAAAAATTGTGGTCAAATTAAAGTCACCGTATCTTCTGACTACCCCATAAGCCCACTCAGGGTAACTAAGACCCGAAAGGCACGGGATACCAATGGCCTTTGAAACCTCCTCATAAACCTTTACATTAAAAGGACACTCAAGCAGGAAGTGGTCCATCGTCTCCTCCACCCCTGGACATTCCTCCCGTGGGCAGCCACGTTCACTGGCACTTCGCCACCTGAGGTTCCCTCCAACATAAAGCCTCCCATGAAAAGTGAGCCAGGCAATATCTTTGAACTTGGGCGGTAACCTTTGTGAATTTAACAAAACCAATCCAGCCGAAGCGACATTACCTGGACAGTCCCTCAGTGACAGCGGAACATGAAAGTGGGTGTGCAAAATTCTTCTCTCCAACTCCCTCCTAGAGAAGTTTTTGACTTCACCCACTCCCACGTCATATCGCTTTATCACCTTCAAGCTCTGGATGACGTAGATCGGGAGGTAACCATGACGAATCCGGAAACTTCTCACTTGGCCTCCATCTATCCAGAATCTGAGGAAGGGAAACACCCATGGTCTAAATCCCTCTACCCACCGAGGAGGAGTGTCTAAAAACATGCTCCCAATGTTAAGCTTTAAAAAAGCTGTAACAAAAAAGATCACTGGGTTTACCATGTTCAAACCCCCATCTTTCCTCAGTCTGTAGGTGATACCCCTCTTCACTATATTGATCCTGTTCTTCCACAACAAGAGGAAGAACAAGGAATTCAATCTGGACCACAAAGATTGTGGCAAAAAGCACACGTAACTGACATACAAAAAAATCGGGATCAGGTAAGTTTTGCACAAGTCAACCCTTTCCCTCAAAGACAATTTCCATCTTTTCCAACTCTCTACCTTCTTGGTAGCATCCTCCAGCTTGTTAACCCAATTTAGGGAGGCATAATCTCCATGATCAAATTTGATACCAAGAATTTTAATCTGATCGTTGACCTGAGGGAAGCTGTCCGGAAGAGGAAAAGGCTCCCCCTCCTCCCCCATCCAGAAAACATCACACTTTTCTCGGTTTACTCTGGAGCACGAAGCCTCAGAGTACTCGCAAATGAGGTGTTCTATGCCACGGGCCTCTGCCTGCGAGGACAGAACCACCGTGACATCATCTGCGTAAGCCACCACCCTCAATGCAAACTCCGGACTCAGCTGCACCCCCCCTACAGTCCCACACTCTACCCTCCTAACGAAGGGATCGATTGCAAAGACATACAGGAGGGGGCTCAGGGGACACCCCTGACGAACACCCGAGCCTACACCAAAGGTAGGGCCCACCCAACCGTTTACCAGTGGAAAGCTTTAAGCCATACGATAGATCGTCTGTAACCAATTAACCACCCTCTCTGGAAGACCATACCATCTCAGTAGAGCCCAAAGGTACTCATGATTCACTCGGTCAAAAGCTTTTGACTGATCCAATGCCAGTAAGTACTTTCCCCACTTCTCAGCCCTGCACCGCTCAATGGCCTCCCGGACACCAAGGACAGCACTAAAAGTGCTACGACCCTTCACCGTACAGTGCTGAGAAGGAGAAAGCAACAGCTCAGAAAACACTGAAAGCCTGTTAAACAGTACCTTTGCCAAAATCTTCCTGTCTGTATTGAGAAGGGCTATGGGGCGCCAGTTCTCAATACGAGACGAGTCCTTCCCTTTGGACAGCAAAATAAGCGCAGATAACCTCATGGAAGGAGGGAGGACTCCCTCATCCAGGCTCTCATTAAAAACTTCCACAAGGCGGGGAATCAGGAGGTCAGCAAAGGTCTTATAAAATTCAGATGTTAAACCATCTGGTCCTGGTGATTTCTTGGGATTTAAACCCATTATCGCCTTCCTAACTTCCTCTGCGGTTATATCACTTGCCAAGGAGTCAAGAGAGGCACCCTGAGAACTCAGACCAGGGGTTCCCCTCAGAAATTCCTCCATCCTCTCCCTGATGAGTGGCTGCTCAGACAGAAGATCAGAATAGTAGGACACAATAACATCCAGAATGCCTTCCTTGTCAGTACGAAGAACACCCTGTCCGTCCACCAGTCCTCTGACATGTTTGGCGTCGACTGACCTCCTACAGCTCTGGTAGGGATCAGGCGAGTGGTACATACCATAATCCCTTTCCAAAACCAAGGATGCCAATCGGTTATATTGGAACTCTTTCATCTGAGCCTTCACTCGGGAGATTTCCCCATCATCTCCCTCCTCAGAGATCAGGAAATCCAATTTCCTTCTCAGATTACGGTAGATATTTTGCTTTATCAAGTTTTTCCTAGCTATAAGGCCACGGAAAAATTTGCAGGTTCTCTTTTTAATCACCTCCCACCACTCAGACCTACTCCAACCAGCCTCCAGAAGTGTCTCCTGAGATTGAAAGAAGACCCTGAAGGACTGCCTAACTCTCTCTTCTTCCAGGAGTTCAGAGTTCAAACGCCACAGACCCCGCCCCTTCTGAGGGGTTTCTGAAGCATTCAAAGTTACTGAGAGCAAACCGTGATCGGAAAATTCCACCAACCTCACCCCAAGGGATGAAGTCTTGGAAGTCTCCTTAACAAAAAAACCTATCTATCCTAGACCTACGACTACCACTAAAGTAGGTGAAACCCGTGAGGTCTGGGGAGTGACGAATATGCACATCCACCAAACCAGCCTGTCTAACCATGCTAACTAAAAAATTGGAATCATAGCCCAGGGGTCTCCTTGAGCCTCCCCTGTCTTTTGGCCTAACAACGGTATTAAAATCACCACCAAAGACGACCTGCTGGGCTGTAAAAAGAAAAGGTTTTATCTCCATAAAGAGACTTTTCCTATCACCTGGTGTCTGTGGCCCATACACATTAATTAATCTCACATCTTGTCCCTTTATGTTGACATCCAAAATCATACATCTACCTGCTTGCAATTCAATAACCTTGTGCACAGTTACCATATCAGAAAAAAGGACTGCCACCCCACCGTATGGCTCGGCCGCAAGAGACCAGTAAGAAGGACCCCTCCTCCACTCCTGCTTCGCCTTGTGGAGGATATCCAATTTACTAATCCTAGTCTCTTGCAAAAATAAAACATCAACATCAATCGTATTGAAAAAATCAAAGGCCATCATACGAGCACATTCGGACAACACGGAAGCCACATTAATCGTGGCACATCGTATAGGATGAGGATCCATGTTTCTAGGTTATGGAATATTACAAGACCTTGCTTACTTTTACATACCATCACCAAAAAACAAGTCTTAACACTGCACACCAGCCCCCTGCGGGCCAGCCACACCACCGCCTGTGGCATCCCCACCCCCCTCCCTTCCACCCCCAGAGGGTACACCACCCTCCTCAGGGATCCCAGGGTCAGGGGCCTTGGCCACAAACTTTATGACCTGGCAGTGTACCCCACCACCAGTGCCACTTGGCCCGACCCCCGAGCTCTGGGATGACTCCACATCAGTCTCTTCGGCTACCTCCTGCTGAACCGCCACTGTCTCCTCCATTGCCACCACCTCCTCCTTTCTCCTTTCCACCACCCTTCTTTCCATCGGGGCCAGAGTTTCCTTATTTACCGCCTCTTCCCCCACCTCCGGGATTGACTCCCTTCTTTTTTTCCCGTCCCGGTGCCTCTCACTTTCTTTAAAAGACCTCTTTGTTTTTCTTTTGTTTTTTTTTGACACCAGATAACACTCTCCATCTTTCCTTATGATTTCCTCCTCATCAGAGGAGAAAACATCAAATTTATTGGATAACACCACTTGTGTTTCTGTATCTTTCTCTTTTATCCCATTCCCTCCCCGCCTAACCTCCTGAAATGTCTCCTCCATTACCTCCTCCCTACTTTCAACATTTACCACCTCATCCTGCTCTATACCCTCTTCTTCTACCTCATTCACCACCTCACTCACCACCACACTACTACCCACCACCTGTTCTAACACCACATTGTGACTGGCTTTCGGACATCTGCTATAAGGGTGCCCCTCCACCCCACACAAATTGCACCTGACAGTGTGACAATCTCTAGACCAGTGACCCACACCCCCACACAAAGAACACTTCACCACAGTGCACTCGGAACTAACGTGACGGTGATCACCACACTTAAAACATGTCCTCGGCTGCCCCGGATAAAAACACTGCACTCTGTCCCTACCTATATAGGCAGCCGAGGGTACATGAACAAACCCCTTCTCAGACATCCTCAACCTAATACCCACCTCCCATGCTCCACCCCACACCCCTAAAACATAACCGGCCTTCACTGCCCCCGACTCTACATTACAAAACCGTTTTAGCCAAAATATTATGTCCTCCGGGGGCAGTGACTCATTCCTGACAAGAATAGTGGCTTTTACCCTGTCATGCTTCGTGACTAAATTCATTACATATTTGTTAAAGGGGTCCTTGTCTCTACACGCCTGCAGCCTCCCCCAGAAAGTTTGCAGACCCTGGTACGTCAGAAAACTCACATCATACTCCAGGGTCCGCACTGGGTGGATGCAGGCGTACAGATCTGCAGGACAGAACCCCAAACTAAACACCATTTTTAAAAACACCTCTCTTCCTGGAGCTTCTCCAGGAGCAATCCACTTAAATTGGATTAGATTACGTCTTTTTCCAGTACTCCCAGGCAAGGGTGCAGCTGGTGGTACATTAGTTGTTTTCCTCCCAGATACCACATTTGCATAAGACAGGGTACCTGGGACAGACTTAGCCTGTCTCTCCCTCCTCTGAGCCAAGTCTTTTTCAATCACTGCAGCTGCCACCCTTGCCCTCTCTGGGACTAGCAACCTGTCTCCATAAACAGTCTCCACAATGTCCCTTTGCGCATTTGAAAGGGATGACTTGTCCAGGACTGGCATCCCTTGCGCTGACACATCCACAGGGACAACACCACCGACCAGACTTAACACACCTGGCACTTCCTCAGGAACCAGTTCTTTTGGTCTACCCTCCATGCCAGCCTCCACCAATACTGCCACCTGGACTAACTCTGAGTCAGTTGCTTCGGAACACACTTCCATCATACTATTGCCACTGACTGCCCTTGCAGGTAAAATAGCTCCGCTAGCGGGAACCAGGGGAACCGAAGCATTATGGGGACCCCCGATCCCCCCAGTCCCCTTTGCATCATCGCTTACCTCTGGGCCTGGATCCTCCTGCAGCTCTGCCACTTTCACCGCCATAGCTGATGCAGCCTCCACCTTCTCCACTTTTAAACCTTCCATATCACTCATTGAGGTAGATTCGGACTTTATCAGTTTCTTTTTAATTTTTTTCAAGTACTCCAGCCGCTCTTTGGCATTGTCCAGGGAAACTGCTAGTTCAGCAATTTCCCCCTTAAGGAATTGTCTCTCCAAGGGAGCTGCCAGATTCCTCCTCTTTCTCTTATCTGACAGCTTGCTGCTCAGTTTTTTAATCTCTTTTTGCAGCTGGTCCATGCTTAAAGCTGCAAACAAATCATCCTCCTCAGTATCAGACTCTAGCTCCCCGTCTTCTGTCTTCTCCCCTTCTGCAGCACTCCCCGCTTCACTGCCAGTGGGGGCCACCATATCCCCCTGAGTTGCCTCACTCAGGGGTCCCTTCACTGACAGTTTGGGGAGCGCTGCTGGGCTAGGGGTCACCAAATCAGCCATCACCTCCATATCCTCCTCTTCACTGCCAGTGAGGGTCTCCATACCCCCCCGAGTTGCCTCACTCGGGGGTCCCTCTACTGACAGTTTGGAGGCAGAGTCTGCAGCCACTATAACCACCTCCGCTGCACCGCTAGCGGGGGCCGCCATTACCCCCCGAGTTGCGTCACTCGGGGGTCCCGCCGCCAGCGGTTTGGAGACTGGCACTCTGCTGAACTCCACTGGACCCCCCGCTCTCCGAACTGAAAGTCCAGGGGGGTCCAGGACACCTCCTCCGCCCGCCGCCGGGTCCACCAGCACAGCTGCCGCCTTCCGACTCCCCGGCACGTCCGCCGCTGGTACAGGGAGTCCTCCGCTTGCCGCCGCCGTCCGCTCCATCAGCTCCGGCTGCTTCGGCTGCTTCGGCTGCTCCGTCAGACTCCCCGCACTCCGTCTCCCGGGCAGGCGCGCCAAAGGGACAGGGGGGTCCGGAGCTCCAGCCGCGCACACTTGCGGCCTCCGCGAACCGGCGGGTGGATCCACGGCCTCGCGCTGCAGTCCTCCGGCAGGCAGGTTAGGTGGGTCAGGCGGGTCAGGCGGGACAGGAGCGACAGAACCCCTGCTTGATCCTCCAGCCCGGGGTCTGCCTCTCTTAGTCATGGTGCTGAAAGGCAGCAGCACCACAGCAAATCCTCAGCACCACAAACAGCAGGATCAGCAGCGATATCTTCCCCAGGAGGAATCAGCCTGCCTGGGGAAGCCCTCTCCCTGTCTCAGCAGCTCACCACCTCCTCCTAGGACACTCCTCTCCCAAATGGTATGCTACAGAGACAGAAGTTGATTTTGGTGCTTAATTTTGACACAACTCACCAGAAATATATTTACCCATATGAAAAATTACGTAAGCCCCGGACCTTCAAAATCAGCCAAAATGTTTTTTATTTTAAAAAATCCCCAAATTCTGCTTAAAACTTTTGATACAACTTAAAAAATATTTGCTGCAGTGACAGAAGTTGATTTTGGAGCTTAATTTTGACACAACTCACCAGAAATATAATTACTCATATGAAAAATTACGTAAGCCCCGGACCTTAAAAATCGGCCAAAATTTTTTTTTTCAAAATTCCCCAAATTCTGCTTAAAACTTTTGATACAAATTAAAAAATATTTGCTGCAGTGACAGAAGTTGATTTTGGTGCTTAATTTTGACACAACTCACCAGAAATATATTTACCTGTATGAAAAATTACATAAGCCCCGGACCTTAAAAATCGGCCAAAAATTGTTTTTTTCAAAATTCCCCAAATTCTGCTTAAAACTTTTGATACAACTTAAAAAAGATTTGCTGCAGTGACAGAAGTTGATTTTGGTGCTTAATTTTGACACAACTCACCAGAAATATATTTACCTGTATGAAAAATTATGTAAGCCCCGGACCTTAATAATCAGCCAAAAATTTAAAAAAAAAAAAAATCCCCAAATTCTGTTTAAAACTTTTGATACAACTTAAAAATGAGTTGCTGTGGTGACAGGAGTTGATTTTGGTGCTTAATTTTGACACAACTCGCCAGAAATATATTTACCCAAATGAAAAATTCCGTAAGCCCCGGACCTTCAAAATCGGGCAAAATTTTCTTTTCAAAAATCCCCAAATTCTGCTTAAAACTTTTGATACAACTTAAAAAAGATTTGCTGCGGTGACAGAAGTTGATTTTGGTGCTTAATTTTGACACAACTCACCAGAAATATATTTACCCATATGAAAAATTACGTAAGCCCCGGACCTTCAAAATCAGCCAAAATGTTTTTTATTTTAAAAAATCCCCAAATTCTGCTTAAAACTTTTGATACAACTTAAAAAAGATTTGCTGCAGTGACAGAAGTTGATTTTGGAGCTTAATTTTGACACAACTCACCAGAAATATAATTACTCATATGAAAAATTACGTAAGCCCCGGACCTTAAAAATCGGCCAAAATTTTTTTTTTCAAAATTCCCCAAATTCTGCTTAAAACTTTTGATACAAATTAAAAAATATTTGCTGCAGTGACAGAAGTTGATTTTGGTGCTTAATTTTGACACAACTCACCAGAAATATATTTACCCGTATGAAAAATTACGTAAGCCCCGGACCTTAAAAATCGGCCCAAATTTTTTTTTTCAAAAATCCCCAAATTCTGCTTAAAACTTTTAGTACAACTTAAAAAAGATTTGCTGTGGTGACAGAAGTTGATTTTGGTGCTTAATTTTGACACAACTCACCAGAAATATATTTACCCGTATGAAAAATTACATAAGCCCCGGACCTTAAAAATCGGGCCAAAATTTTTTTTTTCAAAAATCCCCAAATTCTGCTTAAAACTTTTGATACAGCTTAAAAAAGATGTGCTGCGGTGACAGAAGTTGATTTTGGTGCTTAATTTTGACACAACTCACCAGAAATATATTTAACCATATGAAAAATTACGTAAGCCCTGGACCTTAAAAATCGGGCAAAATTTTTTTTTTTTTGAAAAATCCCCAAATTCTGCTTAAAACTTTAGGTACAACAAACAAAAGAATTGCTGTGGTGACAGAAGTTGATTTTGGTGCTTAATTTTGACACAACTCACCAGAAATATATTTACCCCTATGAAAAATTACGTAAGCCCCGGACCTTAAAAATCGGCCCTAATTATTTTTTTTCAAAAATCCACAAATTCTGCTTAAAACTTTTGGTACAACTTAAAAAAGATTAGCTTTGGTGACAGAAGTTGATTTTGGTGCTTAATTTTGACACAACTCACCAGAAATATATTTACCCATATGAAAAATTACATAAGCCCCGGACCTTAAAAATCGGCCAAAAATTTTATTTTTCAAAAATCCCCAAATTCTGCTTAAAACTATAGGTACAACTTAAAAAAGATTTGCTGCGGTGATAGAAGTTGATTTTGGTGCTTAATTTTGACACAACTCACCAGAAATATATTTACCTGTATGAAAAATTACATAAGCCCTGGACCTTAAAAATCGGGCCAAAATTTTTTTTTTCAAAAATCCCCAAATTCTGCTTAAAACTTTTGATACAGCTTAAAAAAGATGTGCTGCGGTGACAGAAGTTGATTTTGGTGCTTAATTTTGACACAACTCACCAGAAATATATTTAACCATATGAAAAATTACGTAAGCCCTGGACCTTAAAAATTGGCCAAAATTTTTTTTTTTTCCAAAATCCCCAAATTCTGCTTAAAACTTTTACTACAACTTAAAAAAGATTTGTTGTGGTGACAGAAGTTGATTTTGCTGCTTAATTTTGACACAACTCACCAGAAATATATTTACCCATATGAAAAATTATGTAAGCCCCGGACCTTAAAAATCGGCCAAAAATTTTTTTTTTCAAAAATCCCCAAATTCTGCTTAAAACTTTTGATACAACTTAAAAAAGATTTGCTGCAGTGACAGAAGTTGATTTTGGTGCTTAATTTTGACACAACTCACCAGAAATATATTTACCCGTATGAAAAATTACGTAAGCCCCGGACCTTAAAAATCGGCCCAAATTTTTTTTTTTCAAAAATCCACAAATTCTGCTTAAAACTTTTGGTACAACTTAAAAAAGATTTGCTTTGGTGACAGAAGTTGATTTTGGTGCTTAATTTTGACACAACTCACCAGAAATATATTTACCCATATGAAAAATTACGTAAGCAACGGACCTTAAAAATCGGCCAAAATTTTTTTTCAAAAATCCCCAAATTCTGCTTAAAACTTTTGATACAACTTAAAAAAGATTTGCTGCGATTATAGAAGTTGATTTTGGTGCTTAATTTTGACACAACTCACCAGAAATATATTTACCCATATGAAAAATTAAGTAAGCCCCGGACCTTAAAAATCGGCCAAAATTTTTTTTTTTCAAAAATCCCCAAATTCTGCTTAAAACTTTAGGTACAATTTAAAAAAGATTTGCTGCGGCGACAGAAGTTGATTTTGGAACTTAATTTTGACACAACTCACCAGAAATATATTTACCCGTATGAAAAATTATGTAAGCCCCGGACCTTAAAAATCGGCCAAAATTTTTTTTTTTCAAAAATCCCCAAATTCTGCTTAAAACTTTAGGTACAACTTAAAAAAGATTTGCTGCGGTGACAGAAGTTGATTTTGGTGCTTAATTTTGACACAACTCACCAGAAATATATTTACCGTATGAAAAATTACGTAAGCCCTGGATCTTAAAAATCGGGCTAAAATTTTTTTTTTCAAAAATCCCCAAATTCTGCTTAAAACTTTAGGTACAACTTAAAAAATATTTGCTGCGGTGACAGAAGTTGATTTTGGAACTTAATTTTGACACAACTCACCAGAAATATATTTACCCGTATGAAAAATTATGTAAGCCCCGGACCTTAAAAATTGGCCAAAAATTTTTTTTTTCAAAAATCCCCAAATTCTGCTTAAAACTTTTGATACAACTTAAAAAAGATGTGCTGCGGTGACAGAAGTTGATTTTGGTGCTTAATTTTGACACAACTCACCAGAAATATATTTACCCGTATGAAAAATTACGTAAGCCCCGGACCTTAAAAATCAGCCAAAATTTTTTTTTTTCAAAAATCCCCAAATTCTGCTTAAAACTTTAGGTACAACATAAAAATGAATTGCTGTGGTGACAGACGTTGATTTTGGTGCTCAATTTTGACACATCTCACCAGAAATATATTTACCCCTATGAAAAATTTTCGTAAACCCCGGACCTTAACAATCGGCCAAAAATTTTATTTTTCTAAAATCCCCAAATTCTGCTTAAAACTTTAGGTACAACTTAAAAAAGATTTGCTGTGGTGACAGAAGTTGATTTTGGTGCTTAATTTTGACACAACTCACCAGAAATATATTTACCCATATGAAAAATTACGTAAGCCCTGGACCTTAAAAATCGGGCAAAATTTTTTTTTTTTTTAAAAATCCCCAAATTCTGCTTAAAACTTTAGGTACAACAAACAAAAGAATTGCTGTGGTGACAGAAGTTGATTTTGGTGCTTAATTTTGACACAACTCACCAGAAATATATTTACCCCTATGAAAAATTACGTAAGCCCCGGACCTTAAAAATTGACCAAAAATTTAATTTTTCAAAAATCCCCAAATTCTGCTTAAAACTTTAGGTACAACTTAAAAAAGATTTGCTGCGGTGACAGAAGTTGATTTTGGAACTTAATTTTGACACAACTCACCAGAAATATATTTACCCATATGAAAAATTACGTAAGCCCCGGACCTTAAAAATCGGGCCAAAATTTTTTTTTTTCAAAAATCCCCAAATTCTGCTTAAAACTTTTGATACAACTTAAAAAAGAGTTGCTGTGGTGACAGAAGTTGATTTTGGTGCTTAATTTTGACACAACTCACTAGAAATATATTTATCCATATGAAAAATTACATAAGCCCCGGAACTTAAATATCGGGCAAAAATTTTTTTTTCAAAAATCCCCAAATTCTGCTTAAAACTTTAGGTATAACTTAAAAAAGATGTGCTGCGGTGACAGAAGTTGATTTTGGTGCTTAATTTTGACACAACTCATAAGAAATATATTTACCCGTATGAAAAATTACGTACGCCCCGGACCTTCAAAATCGGGCTAAAAATGTTTTTTCAAAAATCCCCAAATTCTGCTTAAAACTTTTGATACAACTTAAAAAAGATTTGCTGCAGTGACAGAAGTTGATTTTGGTGCTTAATTTTGACACAACTCACCAGAAATATATTTACCCTTATGAAAAATTACATAAGCCCCGGACCTTAACAATCGGCCAAAAATTTTATTTTTCTAAAATCCCCAAATTCTGCTTAAAACTTTAGGTACAACTTAAAAAAGAATTGATGTGGTGACAGAAGTTGATTTTGGTGCTTAATTTTGACACAACTCACCAGAAATATATTTACCCGTATGAGAAATTACGTAAGCCCCGGACCTTAAAAATCGGCCAAAATTTTTTTTTTTTCAAAAATCCCCAAATTCTGCTTAAAACTTTTACTACAACTTAAAAAAGATTTGTTGTGGTGACAGAAGTTGATTTTGGTGCTTAATTTTGACACAACTCACCAGAAATATATTTACCCATATGAAAAATTATGTAAGCCCCGAACCTTAAAAATCGGCCAAAAATTTTTTTTTTCAAAAATCCCCAAATTCTGCTTAAAACTTTTGATACAACTTAAAAAAGATTTGCTGCAGTGACAGAAGTTTATTTTGGTGCTTAATTTTGACACAACTCACCAGAAATATATTTACCCGTATGAAAAATTACGTAAGCCCCGGACCTTAAAAATCGGCCCAAATTTTTTTTTTTCAAAAATCCACAAATTCTGCTTAAAACTTTTGGTACAACTTAAAAAAGATTTGCTTTGGTGACAGAAGTTGATTTTGGTGCTTAATTTTGACACAACTCACCAGAAATATATTTACCCGTATGAAAAATTACGTAAGCAACGGACCTTAAAAATCGGCCAAAATTTTTTTTCAAAAATCCCCAAATTCTGCTTAAAACTTTTGATACAACTTAAAAAAGATTTGCTGCGATGATAGAAGTTGATTTTGGTGCTTAATTTTGACACAACTCACCAGAAATATATTTACCCATATGAAAAATTAAGTAAGCCCCGGACCTTAAAAATCGGCCAAAATTTTTTTTTTTTCAAAAATCCCCAAATTCTGCTTAAAACTTTAGGTACAACTTAAAAAAGATTTGCTGCGGTGACAGAAGTTGATTTTGGTGCTTAATTTTGACACAACTCACCAGAAATATATTTACCGTATGAAAAATTACGTAAGCCCTGGAGCTTAAAAATCGGGCTAAAATTTTTTTTTTCAAAAATCCCCAAATTCTACTTAAAACTTTTGATACAACTTAAAAAAGATGTGCTGCGGTGACAGAAGTTGATTTTGGTGCTTAATTTTGACACAACTCACCAGAAATATATTTACCCATATGAAAAATTACGTAAGCCCCGGACCTTAAAAATCGGCCAAAATTTTTTTTTTTTTCAAAATTACCCAAATTCTGCTTAAAACTTTTGGTACAACATAAAAAAGAAATGCTGTGGTGACAGAAGTTGATTTTGGTGCTTAATTTTGACACAACTCACCAGAAATATATTTACCCCTATGAAAAATTACGTAAGCCCCGGACCTTAAAAATTGGCCAAAAATTTTATTTTTCAAAAATCCCCAAATTCTGCTTAAAACTTTAGGTACAACTTAAAAAAGATTTGCTGCGGTGACAGAAGTTGATTTTGGAACTTAATTTTGACACAACTCACCAGAAATATTTTTACCCGTATGAAAAATTACGTAAGCCCCGGACCATAAAAATCGGCCAAAAATTTTTTTTTTCTAAATTCCCCAAATTCTGCTTAAAACTTTTGATACAACTTAAAAAAGATTTGCTGTGGTGACAGAAGTTGATTTTGGTGCTTAATTTTGACACAACTCACCAGAAATATATTTACCCGTATGAAAAATTACGTAAGCCCCGGACCTTAAAAATCGGCCCAAATTTTTTATTTTTCAAAAATCCCCAAATTCTGCTTAAAACTTTAGGTACAACTTAAAAAAGATTTCCTGTGGTGACAGAAGTTGATTTTGGTGCTTAATTTTGACACAACTCACCAGAAATATATTTACCCATATGAAAAATTACGTAAGCCCCGGACCTTAAAAATCGGCCAAAAATTTTTTTTTTTTTTAAATCCCCAAATTCTGCTTAAAACTTTTAGTACAACTTAAAAAAGATGTGCTGCGGTGACAGAAGTTGATTTTGGTGCTTAATTTTGACACAACTCACCAGAAATATATTTACCCATATGAAAAATTACGTAAGCCCCGGACCTTCAAAATTGGCCAAAAATTTTTTTTTTCAAAAATCCCCAAATTCTGCTTAAAACTTTAGGTACAACTTAAAAAAGATTTCCTGTGGTGACAGAAGTTGATTTTGGTGCTTAATTTTGACACAACTCACCAGAAATATATTTACCCGTATGAAAAATTACGTAAGCCCCGGATTTTCAAAATCGGCCAAAAATTTTTTTTTTCAAAAATCCCCAAATTCTGCTTAAAACTTTTAGTACAACTTAAAAAAGATGTGCTGCGGTGACAGAAGTTGATTTTGGTGCTTAATTTTGACACAACTCACCAGAAATATATTTACCCATATGAAAAATTACGTAAGCCCCGGACCTTCAAAATCGGCCAAAATTTTTTTTTCTCAAAAATCCCCAAATTCTGCTTAAAACTTTAGGTACAACTTAAAAAAGATTTGCTGCGGTGACAGAAGTTGATTTTGGTGCTTAATTTTGACACAACTCACCAGAAATATATTTACCCGTATGAAAAATGACATAAGCCCTGGACCTTAAAAATCGGGCAAAAATTTTTTTTTTCAAAAATCCCCAAATTCTGCTTAAAACTTTTGATACAACTTAAAAAAGATGTGCTGCGGTGACAGAAGTTGATTTTGGTGCTTAATTTTGACACAACTCACCAGAAATATATTTAACCATATGAAAAATTACGTAAGCCCTGGACCTTAAAAATCGGCCCAAATTTTTTTTTTTTCAAAAATCCCCATATTCTGCTTAAAACTTTAGGTACAACAAACAAAAGAATTGCTGTGGTGACAGAAGTTGATTTTGGTGCTTAATTTTGACACAACTCACCAGAAATATATTTACCCCTATGAAAAATTACGTATGCCCCGGACCTTAAAAATCGGCCAAAAATTGTATTTTTCAAAAATCCCCAAATTCTGCTTAAAACTTTAGGTACAACTTAAAAAAGATTTGCTGTGGTGACAGAAGTTGATTTTGGTGCTTAATTTTGACACAACTCACCAGAAATATATTTACCCGTATGAAAAATTACGTAAGCCCCGGACCTTAAAAATCGGCCCAAATTTTTTATTTTTCAAAAATCCCCAAATTCTGCTTAAAACTTTTGGTACAACTTAAAAAAGATTTCCTGTGGTGACAGAAGTTGATTTTGGTGCTTAATTTTGACACAACTCACCAGAAATATATTTACCCATATGAAAAATTACGTAAGCCCCGGACCTTAAAAATCGGCCAAAAATTTTTTTTTTTAAAAATCCCCAAATTCTGCTTAAAACTTTTGATACAACTTAAAAAAGATTTGCTGTGGTGACAGAAGTTGATTTTGGTGCTTAATTTTGACACAACTCACCAGAAATATATTTACCCGTATGAAAAATTACGTAAGCCCCGGACCTTAAAAATCGGCCCAAATTTTTTATTTTTCAAAAATCCCCAAATTCTGCTTAAAACTTTTAGTACAACTTAAAAAAGATGTGCTGCGGTGACAGAAGTTGATTTTGGTGCTTAATTTTGACACAACTCACCAGAAATATATTTACCCATATGAAAAATTACGTAAGCCCCGGACCTTCAAAATCAGCCAAAATGTTTTTTATTTTAAAAAATCCCCAAATTCTGCTTAAAACTTTTGATACAACTTAAAAAAGATTTGCTGCAGTGACAGAAGTTGATTTTGGAGCTTAATTTTGACACAACTCACCAGAAATATAATTACTCATATGAAAAATTACGTCAGCCCCGGACCTTAAAAATCGGCCAAAATTTTTTTTTTCAAAATTCCCCAAATTCTGCTTAAAACTTTTGATACAAATTAAAAAATATTTGCTGCAGTGACAGAAGTTGATTTTGGTGCTTAATTTTGAAACAACTCACCAGAAATATATTTACCCAAATGAAAAATTCCATAAGCCCCGGACCTTCAAAATCGGCCAAAATGTTTTTTTTTTTTAAAATCCCCAAATTCTGCTTAAAACTTTTGATACAACTTAAAAAAGATTTGATGCGGTGACAGAAGTTGATTTTGGTGCTTAATTTTGAAACAACACACCAGAAATATATTTACCTGTATGAAAAATTACATAAGCCCCGGACCTTAAAAATCGGCCAAAAATTTTTTTTTTCAAAATTCCCCAAATTCTGCTTAAAACTTTTGATACAACTTAAAAAAGATTTGCTGCGGTGACAGAAGTTGATTTTGGTGCTTAATTTTGACACAACTCACCAGAAATATATTTACCCATATGAAAAATTACGTAAGCCCCGGACCTTAAAAATCGGCCCAAATTTTTTTTTTTCAAAAATCCCCAAATTCTGCTTAAAACTTTAGGTACAACTTAAAAAAAATTTGCTGTGGTGACAGAAGTTGATTTTGGTGCTTAATTTTGACACAACTCACCAGAAATATATTTACCCCTATGAAAAATTACGTATGCCCCGGACCTTAAAAATCGGCCAAAAATTGTATTTTTCAAAAATCCCCAAATTCTGCTTAAAACTTTAGGTACAACTTAAAAAAGATTTGCTGTGGTGACAGAAGTTGATTTTGGTGCTTAATTTTGACACAACTCACCAGAAATATATTTACCCGTATGAAAAATTACGTAAGCCCCGGACCTTAAAAATCGGCCCAAATTTTTTATTTTTCAAAAATCCCCAAATTCTGCTTAAAACTTTAGGTACAACTTAAAAAAGATTTCCTGTGGTGACAGAAGTTGATTTTGGTGCTTAATTTTGACACAACTCACCAGAAATATATTTACCCATATGAAAAATTACGTAAGCCCCGGACCTTAAAAATCGGCCAAAAATTTTTTTTTTTAAAAATCCCCAAATTCTGCTTAAAACTTTTGATACAACTTAAAAAAGATTTGCTGTGGTGACAGAAGTTGATTTTGGTGCTTAATTTTGACACAACTCACCAGAAATATATTTACCCGTATGAAAAATTACGTAAGCCCCGGACCTTAAAAATCGGCCCAAATTTTTTATTTTTCAAAAATCCCCAAATTCTGCTTAAAACTTTAGGTACAACTTAAAAAAGATTTCCTGTGGTGACAGAAGTTGATTTTGGTGCTTAATTTTGACACAACTCACCAGAAATATATTTACCCATATGAAAAATTACGTAAGCCCCGGACCTTAAAAATCGGCCAAAAATTTTTTTTTTTAAAAATCCCCAAATTCTGCTTAAAACTTTTAGTACAACTTAAAAAAGATGTGCTGCGGTGACAGAAGTTGATTTTGGTGCTTAATTTTGACACAACTCACCAGAAATATATTTACCCATATGAAAAATTACGTAAGCCCCGGACCTTCAAAATCAGCCAAAATGTTTTTTATTTTAAAAAATCCCCAAATTCTGCTTAAAACTTTTGATACAACTTAAAAAAGATTTGCTGCAGTGACAGAAGTTGATTTTGGAGCTTAATTTTGACACAACTCACCAGAAATATAATTACTCATATGAAAAATTACGTCAGCCCCGGACCTTAAAAATCGGCCAAAATTTTTTTTTTCAAAATTCCCCAAATTCTGCTTAAAACTTTTGATACAAATTAAAAAATATTTGCTGCAGTGACAGAAGTTGATTTTGGTGCTTAATTTTGAAACAACTCACCAGAAATATATTTACCCAAATGAAAAATTCCATAAGCCCCGGACCTTCAAAATCGGCCAAAATGTTTTTTTTTTAAAAAATCCCCAAATTCTGCTTAAAACTTTTGATACAACTTAAAAAAGATTTGATGCGGTGACAGAAGTTGATTTTGGTGCTTAATTTTGAAACAACACACCAGAAATATATTTACCTGTATGAAAAATTACATAAGCCCCGGACCTTAAAAATCGGCCCAAAATTTTTTTTTTCAAAATTCCCCAAATTCTGCTTAAAACTTTTGATACAACTTAAAAAAGATTTGCTGCGGTGACAGAAGTTGATTTTGGTGCTTAATTTTGACACAACTCACCAGAAATATATTTACCCATATGAAAAATTACGTAAGCCCCGGACCTTAAAAATCGGCCCAAATTTTTTTTTTTCAAAAATCCCCAAATTCTGCTTAAAACTTTAGGTACAACTTAAAAAAAATTTGCTGTTGTGACAGAAGTTGATTTTGGTGCTTAATTTTGACACAACTCACCAGAAATATATTTACCCCTATGAAAAATTACGTAAGCCCCGGACCTTAACAATCGGCCAAAAATTTTATTTATCTAAAATCCCCAAATTCTGCTTAAAACTTTAGGTACAACTTAAAAATGAATTGCTGTTGTGACAGAAGTTGATTTTGGTGCTTAATTTTGACACAACTCACCAGAAATATATTTACCTGTATGAAAAATTATGTAAGCCCCGGACCTTAAAAATCAGCCAAAAAATTTTTTTTTTTAAAAATCCCCAAATTCTGTTTAAAACTTTTGATACAACTTAAAAAAGAGTTGCTGTGGTGACAGAAGTTGATTTTGGTGCTTAATTTTGACACAACTCACCAGAAATATATTTACCCGTATGAAAAATTACGTAAGCCCCGGACCTTAAAAATCGGCAAAAATTTTTTTTTTTTCAAAAATCCCCAAATTCTGCTTAAAACTTTAGGTACAACTTAAAAAAGATTTCCTGTGATGACAGAAGTTGATTTTGGTGATTAATTTTGACACAACTCACCAGAAATATATTTACCCATATGAAAAATTACGTAAGCCCCGGACCTTCAAAATCAGCCAAAATTTTTTTTCAAAAATCCCCAAATTCTACTTAAAACTTTTGATACAACTTAAAAAAGATTTGCTGCGATGATAGAAGTTGATTTTGGTGCATAATTTTGACACAACTCACCAGAAATATATTTACCCGTATGAAAAATTATGTAAGCCCCGGACCTTAAAAATCGGCCCAAAATTTTTTTTTTCAAAAATCCCCAAATTCTGCTTAAAACTTTTGATACAACTTAAAAAAGAATTGCTGTGGTGACAGAAGTTGATTTTGGTGCTTAATTTTGACACAACTCACCAGAAATATATTTACCCATATGAAAAATTACGTAGGCCCCGGACCTTAAAAATCAGCCAAAATTTTTTTTTTTTAAAAATCGCCAAATTCTGCTTAAAACTTTTGATACAACTTAAAAAAGATTTGATGCGGTGACAGAAGTTGATTTTGGTGCTTAATTTTGACACAACTCACCAGAAATATATTTACCTGTATGAAAAATTACATAAGCCCCGGACCTTAAAAATCGGCCAAAAATTTTTTTTTTCAAAATTCCACAAATTCTGCTTAAAACTTTTGATACAACTTAAAAAAGATTTGCTGCAGTGACAGAAGTTGATTTTGGTGCTTAATTTTGACACAACTCACCAGAAATATATTTACCTGTATGAAAAATTATGTAAGCCCCGGACCTTAAAAATCAGCCAAAAATTTAAAAAAAAAAAAAATCCCCAAATTCTGTTTAAAACTTTTGATACAACTTAAAAATGAGTTGCTGTGGTGACAGAAGTTGATTTTGGTGCTTAATTTTGACACAACTCGCCAGAAATATATTTACCCAAATGAAAAATTCCGTAAGCCCCGGACCTTCAAAATCGGGCAAAATTTTCTTTTCAAAAATCCCCAAATTCTGCTTAAAACTTTTGATACAACTTAAAAAAGATTTGCTGCGGTGACAGAAGTTGATTTTGGTGCTTAATTTTGACACAACTCACCAGAAATATATTTACCCATATGAAAAATTACGTAAGCCCCGGACCTTCAAAATCAGCCAAAATGTTTTTTATTTTAAAAAATTCCCAAATTCTGCTTAAAACTTTTGATACAACTTAAAAAAGATTTGCTGCAGTGACAGAAGTTGATTTTGGAGCTTAATTTTGACACAACTCACCAGAAATATAATTACTCATATGAAAAATTACGTAAGCCCTGGACCTTAAAAATCGGGCAAAATTTTTTTTTTTTTGAAAAATCCCCAAATTCTGCTTAAAACTTTAGGTACAACAAACAAAAGAATTGCTGTGGTGACAGAAGTTGATTTTGGTGCTTAATTTTGACACAACTCACCAGAAATATATTTACCCCTATGAAAAATTACGTAAGCCCTGGACCTTAAAAATCGGCCCTAATTTTTTTTTTTCAAAAATCCCCAAATTCTGCTTAAAACTTTAGGTACAACTTAAAAAAGATTTGTTGTGGTGACAGAAGTTGATTTTGCTGCTTAATTTTGACACAACTCACCAGAAATATATTTACCCATATGAAAAATTATGTAAGCCCCGGACCTTAAAAATCGGCCAAAAATTTTTTTTTTCAAAAATCCCCAAATTCTGCTTAAAACTTTTGATACAACTTAAAAAAGATTTGCTGCAGTGACAGAAGTTGATTTTGGTGCTTAATTTTGACACAACTCACCAGAAATATATTTACCCGTATGAAAAATTACGTAAGCCCCGGACCTTAAAAATCGGCCCAAATTTTTTTTTTTCAAAAATCCACAAATTCTGCTTAAAACTTTTGGTACAACTTAAAAAAGATTTGCTTTGGTGACAGAAGTTGATTTTGGTGCTTAATTTTGACACAACTCACCAGAAATATATTTACCCGTATGAAAAATTACGTAAGCAACGGACCTTAAAAATCGGCCAAAATTTTTTTTCAAAAATCCTCAAATTCTGCTTAAAACTTTTGATACAACTTAAAAAAGATTTGCTGCGATGATAGAAGTTGATTTTGGTGCTTAATTTTGACACAACTCACCAGAAATATATTTACCCATATGAAAAATTAAGTAAGCCCCGTCCTTAAAAATCGGCCAAAATTTTTTTTTTTTCAAAAATCCCCAAATTCTGCTTAAAACTTTAGGTACAACTTAAAAAAGATTTGCTGCGGCGACAGAAGTTGATTTTGGAACTTAATTTTGACACAACTCACCAGAAATATATTTACCCGTATGAAAAATTATGTAAGCCCCGGACCTTAAAAATCAGCCAAAATTTTTTTTTTTCAAAAATCCCCAAATTCTGCTTAAAACTTTAGGTACAACTTAAAAAAGATTTGCTGCGGTGACAGAAGTTGATTTTGGAACTTAATTTTGACACAACTCACCAGAAATATATTTACCCATATGAAAAATTATGTAAGCCCCGGACCTTAAAAATTGGCCAAAAATTTTTTTTTTCAAAAATCCCCAAATTCTGCTTAAAACTTTTGATACAACTTAAAAAAGATGTGCTGCGGTGACAGAAGTTGATTTTGGTGCTTAATTTTGACACAACTCACCAGAAATATATTTACCCGTATGAAAAATTACGTAAGCCCCGGACCTTAAAAATCAGCCAAAATTTTTTTTTTTCAAAAATCCCCAAATTCTGCTTAAAACTTTAGGTACAACATAAAAAAGAATTGCTGTGGTGACAGACGTTGATTTTGGTGCTTAATTTTGACACATCTCACCAGAAATATATTTACCCCTATGAAAAATTTTCGTAAACCCCGGACCTTAACAATCGGCCAAAAATTTTATTTTTCTAAAATCCCCAAATTCTGCTTAAAACTTTAGGTACAACTTAAAAAAGATTTGCTGTGGTGACAGAAGTTGATTTTGGTGCTTAATTTTGACACAACTCACCAGAAATATATTTACCCATATGAAAAATTACGTAAGCCCCGGACCTTAAAAATCGGCCCAAATTTTTTTTTTCAAAAATCCCCAAATTCTGCTTAAAACTTTTAGTACAACTTAAAAAAGATTTGCTGTGGTGACAGAAGTTGATTTTGGTGCTTAATTTTGACACAACTCACCAGAAATATATTTACCCATTTGAAAAATTACGTAAGCCCCGGACCTTCAAAATCGGCCAAAATGTTTTTTTTTTTTAAAATCCCCAAATTCTGCTTAAAACTTTTGATACAACTTAAAAAAGATTTGCTGCAGTGACAGAAGTTGATTTTGGTGCTTAATTTTGACACAACTCACCAGAAATATATTTACCCGTATGAAAAATTACATAAGCCCTGGACCTTAAAAATCGGGCCAAAATTTTTTTTTTCAAAAATCCCCAAATTCTGCTTAAAACTTTTGATACAGCTTAAAAAAGATGTGCTGCGGTGACAGAAGTTGATTTTGGTGCTTAATTTTGACACAACTCATCAGAAATATATTTAACTATATGAAAAATTACGTAAGCCCTGGACCTTAAAAATCGGGCAAAATTTTTTTCTTTTTTAAAAATCCCCAAATTCTGCTTAAAACTTTAGGTACAACAAACAAAAGAATTGCTGTGGTGACAGAAGTTGATTTTGGTGCTTAATTTTGACACAACTCACCAGAAATATATTTACCCTATGAAAAATTACGTAAGCCCCGGACCTTAAAAATTGACCAAAAATTTAATTTTTCAAAAATCCCCAAATTCTGCTTAAAACTTTAGGTACAACTTAAAAAAGATTTCCTGTGATGACAGAAGTTGATTTTGGTGCTTAATTTTGACACAACTCACCAGAAATATATTTACCCATATGAAAAATTATGTAAGCCCCTCACCTTCAAAATCGGCCAAAATTTTTTTTCAAAAATCCCCAAATTCTGCTTAAAACTTTTGATACAACTTAAAAAAGATTTGCTGCGATGATAGAAGTTGATTTTGGTGCTTAATTTTGACACAATTCACCAGAAATATATTTACCCATATGAAAAATTACGTAAGCCCCGGACCTTAAAAATCGGCCAAAAAATTTTTTTTTTTCAAAAATCCCAAAATTCTGCTTAAAACTTTAGGTACAACTTAAAAAAGATTTGCTGCGGTGACAGAAGTTGATTTTGGTGCATAATTTTGACACAACTCACCAGAAATATATTTACCCGTATGAAAAATTATGTAAGCCCCGGACCTTAAATATCGGCCAAAAATTTTTCTTTTCAAAAATCCCCAAATTCTACTTAAAACTTTTGATACAACTTAAAAAAGAATTGCTGTGGTGACAGAAGTTGATTTTGGTGCTTAATTTTGACACAACTCACCAGAAATATATTTACCCATATGAAAAATTACGTAGGCCCCGGACCTTAAAAATCAGGCAAAATTTTTTTTAAAAAAAAATCGCCAAATTCTGCTTAAAACTTTTGATACAACTTAAAAAAGATTTGATGCGGTGACAGAAGTTGATTTTGGTGCTTAATTTTGACACAACTCACCAGAAATATATTTACCTGTATGAAAAATTACATAAGCCCCGGACCTTAAAAATCGGCCAAAAATTTTTTTTTTCAAAATTCCCCAAATTCTGCTTAAAACTTTTGATACAACTTAAAAAAGATTTGCTGCAGTGACAGAAGTTGATTTTGGTGCTTAATTTTGACACAACTCACCAGAAATATATTTACCTGTATGAAAAATTATGTAAGCCCCGGACCTTAAAAATCAGCCAAAAATTTAAAAAAAAAAAAAATCCCCAAATTCTGTTTAAAACTTTTGATACAACTTAAAAATGAGTTGCTGTGGTGACAGAAGTTGATTTTGGTGCTTAATTTTGACACAACTCGCCAGAAATATATTTACCCAAATGAAAAATTCCGTAAGCCCCGGACCTTCAAAATCGGGCAAAATTTTCTTTTCAAAAATCCCCAAATTCTGCTTAAAACTTTTGATACAACTTAAAAAAGATTTGCTGCGGTGACAGAAGTTGATTTTGGTGCTTAATTTTGACACAACTCACCAGAAATATATTTACCCATATGAAAAATTACGTAAGCCCCGGACCTTCAAAATCAGCCAAAATGTTTTTTATTTTAAAAAATCCCCAAATTCTGCTTAAAACTTTTGATACAACTTAAAAAAGATTTGCTGCAGTGACAGAAGTTGATTTTGGAGCTTAATTTTGACACAACTCACCAGAAATATAATTACTCATATGAAAAATTACGTAAGCCCCGGACCTTAAAAATCGGCCAAAATTTTTTTTTTCAAAATTCCCCAAATTCTGCTTAAAACTTTTGATACAAATTAAAAAATATTTGCTGCAGTGACAGAAGTTGATTTTGGTGCTTAATTTTGACACAACTCACCAGAAATATATTTACCTGTATGAAAAATTATGTAAGCCCCGGACCTTAATAATCAGCCAAAAATTTAAAAAAAAAAAAAATCCCCAAATTCTGTTTAAAACTTTTGATACAACTTAAAAATGAGTTGCTGTGGTGACAGAAGTTGATTTTGGTGCTTAATTTTGACACAACTCGCCAGAAATATATTTACCCAAATGAAAAATTCCGTAAGCCCCGGACCTTCAAAATCGGGCAAAATTTTCTTTTCAAAAATCCCCAAATTCTGCTTAAAACTTTTGATACAACTTAAAAAAGATTTGCTGCGGTGACAGAAGTTGATTTTGGTGCTTAATTTTGACACAACTCACCAGAAATATATTTACCCATATGAAAAATTACGTAAGCCCCGGACCTTCAAAATCAGCCAAAATGTTTTTTATTTTAAAAAATCCCCAAATTCTGCTTAAAACTTTTGATACAACTTAAAAAAGATTTGCTGCAGTGACAGAAGTTGATTTTGGAGCTTAATTTTGACACAACTCACCAGAAATATAATTACTCATATGAAAAATTACGTAAGCCCCGGACCTTAAAAATCGGCCAAAATTTTTTTTTCAAAATTCCCCAAATTCTGCTTAAAACTTTTGATACAAATTAAAAAATATTTGCTGCAGTGACAGAAGTTGATTTTGGTGCTTAATTTTGACACAACTCACCAGAAATATATTTACCCGTATGAAAAATTACGTAAGCCCCGGACCTTAAAAATCGGCCCAAATTTTTTTTTTCAAAAATCCCCAAATTCTGCTTAAAACTTTTAGTACAACTTAAATAAGATTTGCTGTGGTGACAGAAGTTGATTTTGGTGCTTAATTTTGACACAACTCACCAGAAATATATTTACCCGTATGAAAAATTACATAAGCCCTGGACCTTAAAAATCGGGCCAAAATTTTTTTTTCCAAAAATCCCCAAATTCTGCTTAAAACTTTTGATACAGCTTAAAAAAGATGTGCTGCGGTGACAGAAGTTGATTTTGGTGCTTAATTTTGACACAACTCACCAGAAATATATTTAACCATATGAAAAATTACGTAAGCCCTGGACCTTAAAAATCGGGCAAAATTTTTTTTTTTTTGAAAAATCCCCAAATTCTGCTTAAAACTTTAGGTACAACAAACAAAAGAATTGCTGTGGTGACAGAAGTTGATTTTGGTGCTTAATTTTGACACAACTCACCAGAAATATATTTACCCCTATGAAAAATTACGTAAGCCCCGGACCTTAAAAATCGGCCCTAATTATTTTTTTTCAAAAATCCACAAATTCTGCTTAAAACTTTTGGTACAACTTAAAAAAGATTAGCTTTGGTGACAGAAGTTGATTTTGGTGCTTAATTTTGACACAACTCACCAGAAATATATTTACCCATATGAAAAATTACATAAGCCCCGGACCTTAAAAATCGGCCAAAAATTTTATTTTTCAAAAATCCCCAAATTCTGCTTAAAACTATAGGTACAACTTAAAAAAGATTTGCTGCGGTGATAGAAGTTGATTTTGGTGCTTAATTTTGACACAACTCACCAGAAATATATTTACCTGTATGAAAAATTACATAAGCCCTGGACCTTAAAAATCGGGCCAAAATTTTTTTTTTCAAAAATCCCCAAATTCTGCTTAAAACTTTTGATACAGCTTAAAAAAGATGTGCTGCGGTGACAGAAGTTGATTTTGGTGCTTAATTTTGACACAACTCACCAGAAATATATTTAACCATATGAAAAATTACGTAAGCCCTGGACCTTAAAAATTGGCCAAAATTTTTTTTTTTTCCAAAATCCCCAAATTCTGCTTAAAACTTTTACTACAACTTAAAAAAGATTTGTTGTGGTGACAGAAGTTGATTTTGCTGCTTAATTTTGACACAACTCACCAGAAATATATTTACCCATATGAAAAATTATGTAAGCCCCGGACCTTAAAAATCGGCCAAAAATTTTTTTTTTCAAAAATCCCCAAATTCTGCTTAAAACTTTTGATACAACTTAAAAAAGATTTGCTGCAGTGACAGAAGTTGATTTTGGTGCTTAATTTTGACACAACTCACCAGAAATATATTTACCCGTATGAAAAATTACGTAAGCCCCGGACCTTAAAAATCGGCCCAAATTTTTTTTTTTCAAAAATCCACAAATTCTGCTTAAAACTTTTGGTACAACTTAAAAAAGATTTGCTTTGGTGACAGAAGTTGATTTTGGTGCTTAATTTTGACACAACTCACCAGAAATATATTTACCCATATGAAAAATTATGTAAGCAACGGACCTTAAAAATAGGCCAAAATTTTTTTTCAAAAATCCCCAAATTCTGCTTAAAACTTTTGATACAACTTAAAAAAGATTTGCTGCGATTATAGAAGTTGATTTTGGTGCTTAATTTTGACACAACTCACCAGAAATATATTTACCCATATGAAAAATTAAGTAAGCCCCGGACCTTAAAAATCGGCCAAAATTTTTTTTTTTCAAAAATCCCCAAATTCTGCTTAAAACTTTAGGTACAACTTAAAAAAGATTTGCTGCGGCGACAGAAGTTGATTTTGGAACTTAATTTTGACACAACTCACCAGAAATATATTTACCCGTATGAAAAATTATGTAAGCCCCGGACCTTAAAAATCGGCCAAAATTTTTTTTTTTCAAAAATCCCCAAATTCTGCTTAAAACTTTAGGTACAACTTAAAAAAGATTTGCTGCGGTGACAGAAGTTGATTTTGGTGCTTAATTTTGACACAACTCACCAGAAATATATTTACCGTATGAAAAATTACGTAAGCCCTGGATCTTAAAAATCGGGCTAAAATTTTTTTTTTCAAAAATCCCCAAATTCTGCTTAAAACTTTAGGTACAACTTAAAAAATATTTGCTGCGGTGACAGAAGTTGATTTTGGAACTTAATTTTGACACA
This sequence comes from Taudactylus pleione, assembly GCA_031769625.1. NCBI lineage: Eukaryota > Metazoa > Chordata > Amphibia > Anura > Myobatrachidae > Taudactylus > Taudactylus pleione. The sequence goes on along the minus strand of JAUIMM010002648.1, from coordinate 148,480 downwards.
ACTCACCAGAAATATATTTACCCGTATGAAAAATTATGTAAGCCCCGGACCTTAAAAATTGGCCAAAAATTTTTTTTTTCAAAAATCCCCAAATTCTGCTTAAAACTTTTGATACAACTTAAAAAAGATGTGCTGCGGTGACAGAAGTTGATTTTGGTGCTTAATTTTGACACAACTCACCAGAAATATATTTACCCGTATGAAAAATTACGTAAGCACCGGACCTTAAAAATCAGCCAAAATTTTTTTTTTTCAAAAATCCCCAAATTCTGCTTAAAACTTTAGGTACAACATAAAAATGAATTGCTGTGGTGACAGACGTTGATTTTGGTGCTTAATTTTGACACATCTCACCAGAAATATATTTACCCCTATGAAAAATTTTCGTAAACCCCGGACCTTAACAATCGGCCAAAAATTTTATTTTTCTAAAATCCCCAAATTCTGCTTAAAACTTTAGGTACAACTTAAAAAAGATTTGCTGTGGTGACAGAAGTTGATTTTGGTGCTTAATTTTGACACAACTCACCAGAAATATATTTACCCATATGAAAAATTACGTAAGCCCCGGACCTTCAAAATCAGCCAAAATGTTTTTTATTTTAAAAAATCCCCAAATTCTGCTTAAAACTTTTGATACAACTTAAAAAAGATTTGCTGCAGTGACAGAAGTTGATTTTGGAGCTTAATTTTGACACAACTCACCAGAAATATAATTACTCATATGAAAAATTACGTCAGCCCCGGACCTTAAAAATCGGCCAAAATTTTTTTTTTCAAAATTCCCCAAATTCTGCTTAAAACTTTTGATACAAATTAAAAAATATTTGCTGCAGTGACAGAAGTTGATTTTGGTGCTTAATTTTGAAACAACTCACCAGAAATATATTTACCCAAATGAAAAATTCCATAAGCCCCGGACCTTCAAAATCGGCCAAAATGTTTTTTTTTTAAAAATCCCCAAATTCTGCTTAAAACTTTTGATACAACTTAAAAAAGATTTGATGCGGTGACAGAAGTTGATTTTGGTGCTTAATTTTGAAACAACACACCAGAAATATATTTACCTGTATGAAAAATTACATAAGCCCCGGACCTTAAAAATCGGCCAAAAATTTTTTTTTTCAAAATTCCCCAAATTCTGCTTAAAACTTTTGATACAACTTAAAAAAGATTTGCTGCGGTGACAGAAGTTGATTTTGGTGCTTAATTTTGACACAACTCACCAGAAATATATTTACCCATATGAAAAATTACGTAAGCCCCGGACCTTAAAAATCGGCCCAAATTTTTTTTTTTCAAAAATCCCCAAATTCTGCTTAAAACTTTAGGTACAACTTAAAAAAAATTTGCTGTGGTGACAGAAGTTGATTTTGGTGCTTAATTTTGACACAACTCACCAGAAATATATTTACCCCTATGAAAAATTACGTATGCCCCGGACCTTAAAAATCGGCCAAAAATTGTATTTTTCAAAAATCCCCAAATTCTGCTTAAAACTTTAGGTACAACTTAAAAAGATTTGCTGTGGTGACAGAAGTTGATTTTGGTGCTTAATTTTGACACAACTCACCAGAAATATATTTACCCGTATGAAAAATTACGTAAGCCCCGGACCTTAAAAATCGGCCCAAATTTTTTATTTTTCAAAAATCCCCAAATTCTGCTTAAAACTTTAGGTACAACTTAAAAAAGATTTCCTGTGGTGACAGAAGTTGATTTTGGTGCTTAATTTTGACACAACTCACCAGAAATATATTTACCCATATGAAAAATTACGTAAGCCCCGGACCTTAAAAATCGGCCAAAAATTTTTTTTTTAAAAAATCCCCAAATTCTGCTTAAAACTTTTAGTACAACTTAAAAAAGATGTGCTGCGGTGACAGAAGTTGATTTTGGTGCTTAATTTTGACACAACTCACCAGAAATATATTTACCCATATGAAAAATTACGTAAGCCCCGGACCTTCAAAATCAGCCAAAATGTTTTTTATTTTAAAAAATCCCCAAATTCTGCTTAAAACTTTTGATACAACTTAAAAAAGATTTGCTGCAGTGACAGAAGTTGATTTTGGAGCTTAATTTTGACACAACTCACCAGAAATATAATTACTCATATGAAAAATTACATAAGCCCCGGACCTTAAAAATCGGCCAAAATTTTTTTTTTCAAAATTCCCCAAATTCTGCTTAAAACTTTTGATACAAATTAAAAAATATTTGCTGCAGTGACAGAAGTTGATTTTGGTGCTTAATTTTGAAACAACTCACCAGAAATATATTTACCCAAATGAAAAATTCCATAAGCCCCGGACCTTCAAAATCGGCCAAAATGTTTTTTTTTTTTAAAAATCCCCAAATTCTGCTTAAAACTTTTGATACAACTTAAAAAAGATTTGATGCGGTGACAGAAGTTGATTTTGGTGCTTAATTTTGAAACAACACACCAGAAATATATTTACCTGTATGAAAAATTACATAAGCCCCCGGGCCTTAAAAATCGGCCAAAAATTTTTTTTTTCAAAATTCCCCAAATTCTGCTTAAAACTTTTGATACAACTTAAAAAAGATTTGCTGCGGTGACAGAAGTTGATTTTGGTGCTTAATTTTGACACAACTCACCAGAAATATATTTACCCATATGAAAAATTACGTAAGCCCCGGACCTTAAAAATCGGCCCAAATTTTTTTTTTTCAAAAATCCCCAAATTCTGCTTAAAACTTTAGGTACAACTTAAAAAAAATTTGCTGTTGTGACAGAAGTTGATTTTGGTGCTTAATTTTGACACAACTCACCAGAAATATATTTACCCCTATGAAAAATTACGTAAGCCCCGGACCTTAACAATCGGCCAAAAATTTTATTTATCTAAAATCCCCAAATTCTGCTTAAAACTTTAGGTACAACTTAAAAATGAATTGCTGTTGTGACAGAAGTTGATTTTGGTGCTTAATTTTGACACAACTCACCAGAAATATATTTACCTGTATGAAAAATTATGTAAGCCCCGGACCTTAAAAATCAGCCAAAAAATTTTTTTTTTAAAAATCCCCAAATTCTGTTTAAAACTTTTGATACAACTTAAAAAAGAGTTGCTGTGGTGACAGAAGTTGATTTTGGTGCTTAATTTTGACACAACTCACCAGAAATATATTTACCCGTATGAAAAATTACGTAAGCCCCGGACCTTAAAAATCGGCAAAAAATTTTTTTTTTTCAAAAATCCCCAAATTCTGCTTAAAACTTTAGGTACAACTTAAAAAAGATTTCCTGTGATGACAGAAGTTGATTTTGGTGATTAATTTTGACACAACTCACCAGAAATATATTTACCCATATGAAAAATTACGTAAGCCCCGGACCTTCAAAATCAGCCAAAATTTTTTTTCAAAAATCCCCAAATTCTACTTAAAACTTTTGATACAACTTAAAAAAGATTTGCTGCGATGATAGAAGTTGATTTTGGTGCTTAATTTTGACACAATTCACCAGAAATATATTTACCCATATGAAAAATTACGTAAGCCCCCGGACCTTAAAAATCGGCCAAAATTTTTTTTTTTTTCAAAAATCCCAAAATTCTGCTTAAAACTTTAGGTACAACTTAAAAAAGATTTGCTGCGGTGACAGAAGTTGATTTTGGTGCATAATTTTGACACAACTCACCAGAAATATATTTACCCGTATGAAAAATTATGTAAGCCCCGGACCTTAAAAATCGGCCCAAAATTTTTTTTTTTCAAAAATCCCCAAATTCTGCTTAAAACTTTTGATACAACTTAAAAAGAATTGCTGTGGTGACAGAAGTTGATTTTGGTGCTTAATTTTGACACAACTCACCAGAAATATATTTACCCATATGAAAAAATTACGTAGGCCCCGGACCTTAAAAATCAGCCAAAATTTTTTTTTTTTTTAAATCGCCAAATTCTGCTTAAAACTTTTGATACAACTTAAAAAAGATTTGATGCGGTGACAGAAGTTGATTTTGGTGCTTAATTTTGACACAACTCACCAGAAATATATTTACCTGTATGAAAAATTACATAAGCCCCGGACCTTAAAAATCGGCCAAAAATTTTTTTTTTCAAAATTCCCCAAATTCTGCTTAAAACTTTTGATACAACTTAAAAAAGATTTGCTGCAGTGACAGAAGTTGATTTTGGTGCTTAATTTTGACACAACTCACCAGAAATATATTTACCTGTATGAAAAATTATGTAAGCCCCGGACCTTAAAAATCAGCCAAAAATTAAAAAAAAAAAAAAATCCCCAAATTCTGTTTAAAACTTTTGATACAACTTAAAAATGAGTTGCTGTGGTGACAGAAGTTGATTTTGGTGCTTAATTTTGACACAACTCGCCAGAAATATATTTACCCCAAATGAAAAATTCCGTAAGCCCCGGACCTTCAAAATCGGGCAAAATTTTCTTTTCAAAAATCCCCAAATTCTGCTTAAAACTTTTGATACAACTTAAAAAAGATTTGCTGCGGTGACAGAAGTTGATTTTGGTGCTTAATTTTGACACAACTCACCAGAAATATAATTACTCATATGAAAAATTACGTAAGCCCCGGACCTTAAAAATCGGCCAAAATTTTTTTTTTCAAAATTCCCCAAATTCTGCTTAAAACTTTTGATACAAATTAAAAAATATTTGCTGCAGTGACAGAAGTTGATTTTGGTGCTTAATTTTGACACAACTCACCAGAAATATATTTACCCGTATGAAAAATTACGTAAGCCCCGGACCTTAAAAATCGGCCCAAATTTTTTTTTTCAAAAATCCCCAAATTCTGCTTAAAACTTTTAGTACAACTTAAAAAAGATTTGCTGTGTTGACAGAAGTTGATTTTGGTGCTTAATTTTGACACAACTCACCAGAAATATATTTACCCGTATGAAAAATTACATAAGCCCTGGACCTTAAAAATCGGGCCAAAATTTTTTTTTTCAATCCCCAAATTCTGCTTAAAACTTTTGATACAGCTTAAAAAAGATGTGCTGCGGTGACAGAAGTTGATTTTGGTGCTTAATTTTGACACAACTCACCAGAAATATATTTAACCATATGAAAAATTACGTAAGCCCTGGACCTTAAAAATCGGGCAAAATTTTTTTTTTTTTTGAAAAATCCCCAAATTCTGCTTAAAACTTTAGGTACAACAAACAAAAGAATTGCTGTGGTGACAGAAGTTGATTTTGGTGCTTAATTTTGACACAACTCACCAGAAATATATTTACCCCTATGAAAAATTACGTAAGCCCCGGACCTTAAAAATCGGCCCTAATTTTTTTTTTTCAAAAATCCCCAAATTCTGCTTAAAACTTTAGGTACAACTTAAAAAAGATTTGTTGTGGTGACAGAAGTTGATTTTGCTGCTTAATTTTGACACAACTCACCAGAAATATATTTACCCATATGAAAAATTATGTAAGCCCCGGACCTTAAAAATCGGCCAAAAATTTTTTTTTTCAAAAATCCCCAAATTCTGCTTAAAACTTTTGATACAACTTAAAAAAGATTTGCTGCAGTGACAGAAGTTGATTTTGGTGCTTAATTTTGACACAACTCACCAGAAATATATTTACCCGTATGAAAAATTACGTAACCCCCGGACCTTAAAAATCGGCCCAAATTTTTTTTTTTCAAAAATCCACAAATTCTGCTTAAAACTTTTGGTACAACTTAAAAAAGATTTGCTTTGGTGACAGAAGTTGATTTTGGTGCTTAATTTTGACACAACTCACCAGAAATATATTTACCCGTATGAAAAATTACGTAAGCAACGGACCTTAAAAATCGGCCAAAATTTTTTTTCAAAAATCCTCAAATTCTGCTTAAAACTTTTGATACAACTTAAAAAAGATTTGCTGCGATGATAGAAGTTGATTTTGGTGCTTAATTTTGACACAACTCACCAGAAATATATTTACCCATATGAAAAATTAAGTAAGCCCCGTCCTTAAAAATCGGCCAAAATTTTTTTTTTTTCAAAAATCCCCAAATTCTGCTTAAAACTTTAGGTACAACTTAAAAAAGATTTGCTGCGGCGACAGAAGTTGATTTTGGAACTTAATTTTGACACAACTCACCAGAAATATATTTACCCGTATGAAAAATTATGTAAGCCCCGGACCTTAAAAATCAGCCAAAATTTTTTTTTTTCAAAAATCCCCAAATTCTGCTTAAAACTTTAGGTACAACTTAAAAAAGATTTGCTGCGGTGACAGAAGTTGATTTTGGTGCTTAATTTTGACACAACTCACCAGAAATATATTTACCGTATGAAAAATTACGTAAGCCCTGGATCTTAAAAATCGGGCTAAAATTTTTTTTTTCAAAAATCCCCAAATTCTACTTAAAACTTTTGATACAACTTAAAAAAGATGTGTTGCGGTGACAGAAGTTGATTTTGGTGCTTAATTTTGACACAACTCACCAGAAATATATTTACCCATATGAAAAATTACATAAGCCCCGGACCTTAAAAATCGGCCAAAATTTTTTTTTTTTCAAAATTACCCAAATTCTGCTTAAAACTTTTGGTACAACATAAAAAAGAATTGCTGTGGTGACAGAAGTTGATTTTGGTGCTTAATTTTGACACAACTCACCAGAAATATATTTACCCCTATGAAAAATTACGTAAGCCCCGGACCTTAAAAATCGGCCAAAAATTTTATTTTTCAAAAATCCCCAAATTCTGCTTAAAACTTTAGGTACAACTTAAAAAATATTTGCTGCGGTGACAGAAGTTGATTTTGGAACTTAATTTTGACACAACTCACCAGAAATATATTTACCCAAATGAAAAATTATGTAAGCCCCGGACCTTAAAAATTGGCCAAAAATTTTTTTTTTCAAAAATCCCCAAATTCTGCTTAAAACTTTTGATACAACTTAAAAAAGATGTGCTGCGGTGACAGAAGTTGATTTTGGTGCTTAATTTTGACACAACTCACCAGAAATATATTTACCCGTATGAAAAATTACGTAAGCCCCGGACCTTAAAAATCAGCCAAAATTTTTTTTTTTCAAAAATCCCCAAATTCTGCTTAAAACTTTAGGTACAACATAAAAAAGAATTGCTGTGGTGACAGACGTTGATTTTGGTGCTTAATTTTGACACATCTCACCAGAAATATATTTACCCCTATGAAAAATTTTCGTAAACCCCGGACCTTAACAATCGGCCAAAAATTTTATTTTTCTAAAATCCCCAAATTCTGCTTAAAACTTTAGGTACAACTTAAAAAAGATTTGCTGTGGTGACAGAAGTTGATTTTGGTGCTTAATTTTGACACAACTCACCAGAAATATATTTACCCATATGAAAAATTACGTAAGCCCCGGACCTTAAAAATCGGCCCAAATTTTTTTTTTCAAAAATCCCCAAATTCTGCTTAAAACTTTTAGTACAACTTAAAAAAGATTTGCTGTGGTGACAGAAGTTGATTTTGGTGCTTAATTTTGACACAACTCACCAGAAATATATTTACCCATTTGAAAAATTACGTAAGCCCCGGACCTTCAAAATCGGCCAAAATGTTTTTTTTTTTTAAAATCCCCAAATTCTGCTTAAAACTTTTGATACAACTTAAAAAAGATTTGCTGCAGTGACAGAAGTTGATTTTGGTGCTTAATTTTGACACAACTCACCAGAAATATATTTACCCGTATGAAAAATTACATAAGCCCTGGACCTTAAAAATCGGGCCAAAATTTTTTTTTTCAAAAATCCCCAAATTCTGCTTAAAACTTTTGATACAGCTTAAAAAAGATGTGCTGCGGTGACAGAAGTTGATTTTGGTGCTTAATTTTGACACAACTCACCAGAAATATATTTAACCATATGAAAAATTACGTAAGCCCTGGACCTTAAAAATCGGGCAAAATTTTTTTCTTTTTTAAAAATCCCCAAATTCTGCTTAAAACTTTAGGTACAACAAACAAAAGAATTGCTGTGGTGACAGAAGTTGATTTTGGTGCTTAATTTTGACACAACTCACCAGAAATATATTTACCCTATGAAAAATTACGTAAGCCCCGGACCTTAAAAATTGACCAAAAATTTAATTTTTCAAAAATCCCCAAATTCTGCTTAAAACTTTAGGTACAACTTAAAAAAGATTTCCTGTGATGACAGAAGTTGATTTTGGTGCTTAATTTTGACACAACTCACCAGAAATATATTTACCCATATGAAAAATTACGTAAGCCCCTCACCTTCAAAATCGGCCAAAATTTTTTTTCAAAAATCCCCAAATTCTGCTTAAAACTTTTGATACAACTTAAAAAAGATTTGCTGCGATGATAGAAGTTGATTTTGGTGCTTAATTTTGACACAATTCACCAGAAATATATTTACCCATATGAAAAATTACGTAAGCCCCGGACCTTAAAAATCGGCCAAAAAAATTTTTTTTTTCAAAAATCCCAAAATTCTGCTTAAAACTTTAGGTACAACTTAAAAAAGATTTGCTGCGGTGACAGAAGTTGATTTTGGTGCATAATTTTGACACAACTCACCAGAAATATATTTACCCATATGAAAAATTACGTAGGCCCCGGACCTTAAAAATCAGGCAAAATTTTTTTTTAAAAAAAATCGCCAAATTCTGCTTAAAACTTTTGATACAACTTAAAAAAGATTTGATGCGGTGACAGAAGTTGATTTTGGTGCTTAATTTTGACACAACTCACCAGAAATATATTTACCTGTATGAAAAATTACATAAGCCCCGGACCTTAAAAATCGGCCAAAAATTTTTTTTTTCAAAATTCCCCAAATTCTGCTTAAAACTTTTGATACAACTTAAAAAAGATTTGCTGCAGTGACAGAAGTTGATTTTGGTGCTTAATTTTGACACAACTCACCAGAAATATATTTACCTGTATGAAAAATTATGTAAGCCCCGGACCTTAAAAATCAGCCAAAAATTTTAAAAAAAAAAAAATCCCCAAATTCTGTTTAAAACTTTTGATACAACTTAAAAATGAGTTGCTGTGGTGACAGAAGTTGATTTTGGTGCTTAATTTTGACACAACTCGCCAGAAATATATTTACCCAAATGAAAAATTCCGTAAGCCCCGGACCTTCAAAATCGGGCAAAATTTTCTTTTCAAAAATCCCCAAATTCTGCTTAAAACTTTTGATACAACTTAAAAAAGATTTGCTGCGGTGACAGAAGTTGATTTTGGTGCTTAATTTTGACACAACTCACCAGAAATATATTTACCCATATGAAAAATTACGTAAGCCCCGGACCTTCAAAATCAGCCAAAATGTTTTTTATTTTAAAAAATCCCCAAATTCTGCTTAAAACTTTTGATACAACTTAAAAAAGATTTGCTGCAGTGACAGAAGTTGATTTTGGAGCTTAATTTTGACACAACTCACCAGAAATATAATTACTCATATGAAAAATTACGTAAGCCCCGGACCTTAAAAATCGGCCAAAATTTTTTTTTTCAAAATTCCCCAAATTCTGCTTAAAACTTTTGATACAAATTAAAAAATATTTGCTGCAGTGACAGAAGTTGATTTTGGTGCTTAATTTTGACACAACTCACCAGAAATATATTTACCTGTATGAAAAATTACATAAGCCCCGGACCTTAAAAATCGGCCAAAAATTGTTTTTTTTCAAAATTCCCCAAATTCTGCTTAAAACTTTTGATACAACTTAAAAAAGATTTGCTGCAGTGACAGAAGTTGATTTTGGTGCTTAATTTTGACACAACTCACCAGAAATATATTTACCTGTATGAAAAATTATGTAAGCCCCGGACCTTAATAATCAGCCAAAAATTTAAAAAAAAAAAAAATCCCCAAATTCTGTTTAAAACTTTTGATACAACTTAAAAATGAGTTGCTGTGGTGACAGAAGTTGATTTTGGTGCTTAATTTTGACACAACTCGCCAGAAATATATTTACCCAAATGAAAAATTCCGTAAGCCCCGGACCTTCAAAATCGGGCAAAATTTTCTTTTCAAAAATCCCCAAATTCTGCTTAAAACTTTTGATACAACTTAAAAAAGATTTGCTGCGGTGACAGAAGTTGATTTTGGTGCTTAATTTTGACACAACTCACCAGAAATATATTTACCCATATGAAAAATTACGTAAGCCCCGGACCTTCAAAATCAGCCAAAATGTTTTTTATTTTAAAAAATCCCCAAATTCTGCTTAAAACTTTTGATACAACTTAAAAAAGATTTGCTGCAGTGACAGAAGTTGATTTTGGAGCTTAATTTTGACACAACTCACCAGAAATATAATTACTCATATGAAAAATTACGTAAGCCCCGGACCTTAAAAATCGGCCAAAATTTTTTTTTTCAAAATTCCCCAAATTCTGCTTAAAACTTTTGATACAAATTAAAAAATATTTGCTGCAGTGACAGAAGTTGATTTTGGTGCTTAATTTTGACACAACTCACCAGAAATATATTTACCCGTATGAAAAATTACGTAAGCCCCGGACCTTAAAAATCGGCCCAAATTTTTTTTTTCAAAAATCCCCAAATTCTGCTTAAAACTTTTAGTACAACTTAAAAAAGATTTGCTGTGGTGACAGAAGTTGATTTTGGTGCTTAATTTTGACACAACTCACCAGAAATATATTTACCCGTATGAAAAATTACATAAGCCCTGGACCTTAAAAATCGGGCCAAAATTTTTTTTTCCAAAAATCCCCAAATTCTGCTTAAAACTTTTGATACAGCTTAAAAAAGATGTGCTGCGGTGACAGAAGTTGATTTTGGTGCTTAATTTTGACACAACTCACCAGAAATATATTTAACCATATGAAAAATTACGTAAGCCCTGGACCTTAAAAATCGGGCAAAATTTTTTTTTTTTTGAAAAATCCCCAAATTCTGCTTAAAACTTTAGGTACAACAAACAAAAGAATTGCTGTGGTGACAGAAGTTGATTTTGGTGCTTAATTTTGACACAACTCACCAGAAATATATTTACCCCTATGAAAAATTACGTAAGCCCCGGACCTTAAAAATCGGCCCTAATTATTTTTTTTCAAAAATCCACAAATTCTGCTTAAAACTTTTGGTACAACTTAAAAAAGATTAGCTTTGGTGACAGAAGTTGATTTTGGTGCTTAATTTTGACACAACTCACCAGAAATATATTTACCCATATGAAAAATTACATAAGCCCCGGACCTTAAAAATCGGCCAAAAATTTTATTTTTCAAAAATCCCCAAATTCTGCTTAAAACTATAGGTACAACTTAAAAAAGATTTGCTGCGGTGATAGAAGTTGATTTTGGTGCTTAATTTTGACACAACTCACCAGAAATATATTTACCTGTATGAAAAATTACATAAGCCCTGGACCTTAAAAATCGGGCCAAAATTTTTTTTTTCAAAAATCCCCAAATTCTGCTTAAAACTTTTGATACAGCTTAAAAAAGATGTGCTGCGGTGACAGAAGTTGATTTTGGTGCTTAATTTTGACACAACTCACCAGAAATATATTTAACCATATGAAAAATTACGTAAGCCCTGGACCTTAAAAATTGGCCAAAATTTTTTTTTTTTCCAAAATCCCCAAATTCTGCTTAAAACTTTTACTACAACTTAAAAAAGATTTGTTGTGGTGACAGAAGTTGATTTTGCTGCTTAATTTTGACACAACTCACCAGAAATATATTTACCCATATGAAAAATTATGTAAGCCCCGGACCTTAAAAATCAGCCAAAAATTTTTTTTTTCAAAAATCCCCAAATTCTGCTTAAAACTTTTGATACAACTTAAAAAAGATTTGCTGCAGTGACAGAAGTTGATTTTGGTGCTTAATTTTGACACAACTCACCAGAAATATATTTACCCGTATGAAAAATTACGTAAGCCCCGGACCTTAAAAATCGGCCCAAATTTTTTTTTTTCAAAAATCCACAAATTCTGCTTAAAACTTTTGGTACAACTTAAAAAAGATTTGCTTTGGTGACAGAAGTTGATTTTGGTGCTTAATTTTGACACAACTCACCAGAAATATATTTACCCATATGAAAAATTATGTAAGCAACGGACCTTAAAAATAGGCCAAAATTTTTTTTCAAAAATCCCCAAATTCTGCTTAAAACTTTTGATACAACTTAAAAAAGATTTGCTGCGATTATAGAAGTTGATTTTGGTGCTTAATTTTGACACAACTCACCAGAAATATATTTACCCATATGAAAAATTAAGTAAGCCCCGGACCTTAAAAATCGGCCAAAATTTTTTTTTTTCAAAAATCCCCAAATTCTGCTTAAAACTTTAGGTACAACTTAAAAAAGATTTGCTGCGGCGACAGAAGTTGATTTTGGAACTTAATTTTGACACAACTCACCAGAAATATATTTACCCGTATGAAAAATTATGTAAGCCCCGGACCTTAAAAATCGGCCAAAATTTTTTTTTTTCAAAAATCCCCAAATTCTGCTTAAAACTTTAGGTACAACTTAAAAAAGATTTGCTGCGGTGACAGAAGTTGATTTTGGTGCTTAATTTTGACACAACTCACCAGAAATATATTTACCGTATGAAAAATTACGTAAGCCCTGGATCTTAAAAATCGGGCTAAAATTTTTTTTTTCAAAAATCCCCAAATTCTGCTTAAAACTTTAGGTACAACTTAAAAAATATTTGCTGCGGTGACAGAAGTTGATTTTGGAACTTAATTTTGACACAACTCACCAGAAATATATTTACCCGTATGAAAAATTATGTAAGCCCCGGACCTTAAAAATTGGCCAAAAATTTTTTTTTTCAAAAATCCCCAAATTCTGCTTAAAACTTTTGATACAACTTAAAAAAGATGTGCTGCGGTGACAGAAGTTGATTTTGGTGCTTAATTTTGACACAACTCACCAGAAATATATTTACCCGTATGAAAAATTACGTAAGCCCCGGACCTTAAAAATCAGCCAAAATTTTTTTTTTTCAAAAATCCCCAAATTCTGCTTAAAACTTTAGGTACAACATAAAAATGAATTGCTGTGGTGACAGACGTTGATTTTGGTGCTTAATTTTGACACATCTCACCAGAAATATATTTACCCCTATGAAAAATTTTCGTAAACCCCGGACCTTAACAATCGGCCAAAAATTTTATTTTTCTAAAATCCCCAAATTCTGCTTAAAACTTTAGGTACAACTTAAAAAAGATTTGCTGTGGTGACAGAAGTTGATTTTGGTGCTTAATTTTGACACAACTCACCAGAAATATATTTACCCGTATGAAAAATTACGTAAGCCCCGGACCTTAAAAATCGGCCCAAATTTTTTTTTTCAAAAATCCCCAAATTCTGCTTAAAACTTTTAGTACAACTTAAAAAAGATTTGCTGTGGTGACAGAAGTTGATTTTGGTGCTTAATTTTGACACAACTCACCAGAAATATATTTACCCATATGAAAAATTACGTAAGCCCTGGACCTTAAAAATCGGGCAAAATTTTTTTTTTTTTTTAAAATCCCCAAATTCTGCTTAAAACTTTAGGTACAACAAACAAAAGAATTGCTGTGGTGACAGAAGTTGATTTTGGTGCTTAATTTTGACACAACTCACCAGAAATATATTTACCCCTATGAAAAATTACGTAAGCCCCGGACCTTAAAAATTGACCAAAAATTTAATTTTTCAAAAATCCCCAAATTCTGCTTAAAACTTTAGGTACAACTTAAAAAAGATTTGCTGCGGTGACAGAAGTTGATTTTGGAACTTAATTTTGACACAACTCACCAGAAATATATTTACCCATATGAAAAATTACGTAAGCCCCGGACCTTAAAAATCGGGCCAAAATTTTTTTTTTTCAAAAATCCCCAAATTCTGCTTAAAACTTTTGATACAACTTAAAAAAGAGTTGCTGTGGTGACAGAAGTTGATTTTGGTGCTTAATTTTGACACAACTCACTAGAAATATATTTATCCATATGAAAAATTACATAAGCCCCGGAACTTAAAAATCGGCCAAAAATTTTTTTTTCAAAAATCCCCAAATTCTGCTTAAAACTTTAGGTATAACTTAAAAAAGATGTGCTGCGGTGACAGAAGTTGATTTTGGTGCTTAATTTTGACACAACTCATAAGAAATATATTTACCCGTATGAAAAATTACGTACGCCCCGGACCTTCAAAATCGGGCTAAAAATGTTTTTTCAAAAATCCCCAAATTCTGCTTAAAACTTTTGATACAACTTAAAAAAGATTTGCTGCGGTGACAGAAGTTGATTTTGGTGCTTAATTTTGACACAACTCACCAGAAATATATTTACCCTTATGAAAAATTACATAAGCCCCGGACCTTAACAATCGGCCAAAAATTTTATTTTTCTAAAATCCCCAAATTCTGCTTAAAACTTTAGGTACAACTTAAAAAAGAATTGATGTGGTGACAGAAGTTGATTTTGGTGCTTAATTTTGACACAACTCACCAGAAATATATTTACCCGTATGAGAAATTACGTAAGCCCCGGACCTTAAAAATCGGCCAAAATTTTTTTTTTTTCAAAAATCCCCAAATTCTGCTTAAAACTTTTACTACAACTTAAAAAAGATTTGTTGTGGTGACAGAAGTTGATTTTGGTGCTTAATTTTTACACAACTCACCAGAAATATATTTACCCATATGAAAAATTATGTAAGCCCCGAACCTTAAAAATCGGCCAAAAATTTTTTTTTTCAAAAATCCCCAAATTCTGCTTAAAACTTTTGATACAACTTAAAAAAGATTTGCTGCAGTGACAGAAGTTGATTTTGGTGCTTAATTTTGACACAACTCACCAGAAATATATTTACCCGTATGAAAAATTACATAAGCCCCGGACCTTAAAAATCGGCCCAAATTTTTTTTTTTCAAAAATCCCCAAATTCTGCTTAAAACTTTAGGTACAACATAAAAAAGAATTGCTGTGGTGACAGACGTTGATTTTGGTGCTTAATTTTGACACATCTCACCAGAAATATATTTACCCCTATGAAAAATTTTCGTAAACCCCGGACCTTAACAATCGGCCAAAAATTTTATTTTTCTAAAATCCCCAAATTCTGCTTAAAACTTTAGGTACAACTTAAAAAAGATTTGCTGTGGTGACAGAAGTTGATTTTGGTGCTTAATTTTGACACAACTCACCAGAAATATATTTACCCATATGAAAAATTACGTAAGCCCCGGACCTTAAAAATCGGCCCAAATTTTTTTTTTCAAAAATCCCCAAATTCTGCTTAAAACTTTTAGTACAACTTAAAAAAGATTTGCTGTGGTGACAGAAGTTGATTTTGGTGCTTAATTTTGACACAACTCACCAGAAATATATTTACCCATTTGAAAAATTACGTAAGCCCCGGACCTTCAAAATCGGCCAAAATGTTTTTTTTTTTTAAAATCCCCAAATTCTGCTTAAAACTTTTGATACAACTTAAAAAAGATTTGCTGCAGTGACAGAAGTTGATTTTGGTGCTTAATTTTGACACAACTCACCAGAAATATATTTACCCGTATGAAAAATTACATAAGCCCTGGACCTTAAAAATCGGGCCAAAATTTTTTTTTTCAAAAATCCCCAAATTCTGCTTAAAACTTTTGATACAGCTTAAAAAAGATGTGCTGCGGTGACAGAAGTTGATTTTGGTGCTTAATTTTGACACAACTCACCAGAAATATATTTAACCATATGAAAAATTACGTAAGCCCTGGACCTTAAAAATCAGGCAAAATTTTTTTCTTTTTTAAAAATCCCCAAATTCTGCTTAAAACTTTAGGTACAACAAACAAAAGAATTGCTGTGGTGACAGAAGTTGATTTTGGTGCTTAATTTTGACACAACTCACCAGAAATATATTTACCCTATGAAAAATTACGTAAGCCCCGGACCTTAAAAATTGACCAAAAATTTAATTTTTCAAAAATCCCCAAATTCTGCTTAAAACTTTAGGTACAACTTAAAAAAGATTTCCTGTGATGACAGAAGTTGATTTTGGTGCTTAATTTTGACACAACTCACCAGAAATATATTTACCCATATGAAAAATTACGTAAGCCCCTCACCTTCAAAATCGGCCAAAATTTTTTTTCAAAAATCCCCAAATTCTGCTTAAAACTTTTGATACAACTTAAAAAAGATTTGCTGCGATGATAGAAGTTGATTTTGGTGCTTAATTTTGACACAATTCACCAGAAATATATTTACCCATATGAAAAATTACGTAAGCCCCGGACCTTAAAAATCGGCCAAAAAAATTTTTTTTTTCAAAAATCCCAAAATTCTGCTTAAAACTTTAGGTACAACTTAAAAAAGATTTGCTGCGGTGACAGAAGTTGATTTTGGTGCATAATTTTGACACAACTCACCAGAAATATATTTACCCGTATGAAAAATTATGTAAGCCCCGGACCTTAAAAATCGGCCAAAAATTTTTTTTTTCAAAAATCCCCAAATTCTACTTAAAACTTTTGATACAACTTAAAAAAGAATTGCTGTGGTGACAGAAGTTGATTTTGGTGCTTAATTTTGACACAACTCACCAGAAATATATTTACCCATATGAAAAATTACGTAGGCCCCGGACCTTAAAAATCAGGCAAAAATTTTTTTTAAAAAAAATCGCCAAATTCTGCTTAAAACTTTTGATACAACTTAAAAAAGATTTGATGCGGTGACAGAAGTTGATTTTGGTGCTTAATTTTGACACAACTCACCAGAAATATATTTACCTGTATGAAAAATTACATAAGCCCCGGACCTTAAAAATCGGCCAAAAATTTTTTTTTTCAAAATTCCCCAAATTCTGCTTAAAACTTTTGATACAACTTAAAAAAGATTTGCTGCAGTGACAGAAGTTGATTTTGGTGCTTAATTTTGACACAACTCACCAGAAATATATTTACCTGTATGAAAAATTATGTAAGCCCCGGACCTTAAAAATCAGCCAAAAATTAAAAAAAAAAAAAATCCCCAAATTCTGTTTAAAACTTTTGATACAACTTAAAAATGAGTTGCTGTGGTGACAGAAGTTGATTTTGGTGCTTAATTTTGACACAACTCGCCAGAAATATATTTACCCAAATGAAAAATTCCGTAAGCCCCGGACCTTCAAAATCGGGCAAAATTTTCTTTTCAAAAATCCCCAAATTCTGCTTAAAACTTTTGATACAACTTAAAAAAGATTTGCTGCGGTGACAGAAGTTGATTTTGGTGCTTAATTTTGACACAACTCACCAGAAATATATTTACCCATATGAAAAATTACGTAAGCCCCGGACCTTCAAAATCAGCCAAAATGTTTTTTATTTTAAAAAATCCCCAAATTCTGCTTAAAACT
The DNA here is from genome assembly GCA_031769625.1 of Taudactylus pleione. Taxonomy (NCBI): domain Eukaryota; kingdom Metazoa; phylum Chordata; class Amphibia; order Anura; family Myobatrachidae; genus Taudactylus; species Taudactylus pleione. The sequence continues at coordinate 131,141 of JAUIMM010002648.1, read as the reverse complement.
TTTGATACAACTTAAAAAAGATTTGCTGCAGTGACAGAAGTTGATTTTGGAGCTTAATTTTGACACAACTCACCAGAAATATAATTACTCATATGAAAAATTACGTAAGCCCCGGACCTTAAAAATCGGCCAAAATTTTTTTTTTCAAAATTCCCCAAATTCTGCTTAAAACTTTTGATACAAATTAAAAAATATTTGCTGCAGTGACAGAAGTTGATTTTGGTGCTTAATTTTGACACAACTCACCAGAAATATATTTACCTGTATGAAAAATTACATAAGCCCCGGACCTTAAAAATCGGCCAAAAATTGTTTTTTTTCAAAATTCCCCAAATTCTGCTTAAAACTTTTGATACAACTTAAAAAAGATTTGCTGCAGTGACAGAAGTTGATTTTGGTGCTTAATTTTGACACAACTCACCAGAAATATATTTACCTGTATGAAAAATTATGTAAGCCCCGGACCTTAATAATCAGCCAAAAATTTAAAAAAAAAAAAAATCCCCAAATTCTGTTTAAAACTTTTGATACAACTTAAAAATGAGTTGCTGTGGTGACAGAAGTTGATTTTGGTGCTTAATTTTGACACAACTCGCCAGAAATATATTTACCCAAATGAAAAATTCCGTAAGCCCCGGACCTTCAAAATCGGGCAAAATTTTCTTTTCAAAAATCCCCAAATTCTGCTTAAAACTTTTGATACAACTTAAAAAAGATTTGCTGCGGTGACAGAAGTTGATTTTGGTGCTTAATTTTGACACAACTCACCAGAAATATATTTACCCATATGAAAAATTACGTAAGCCCCGGACCTTCAAAATCAGCCAAAATGTTTTTTATTTTAAAAAATCCCCAAATTCTGCTTAAAACTTTTGATACAACTTAAAAAAGATTTGCTGCAGTGACAGAAGTTGATTTTGGAGCTTAATTTTGACACAACTCACCAGAAATATAATTACTCATATGAAAAATTACGTAAGCCCCGGACCTTAAAAATCGGCCAAAATTTTTTTTTTCAAAATTCCCCAAATTCTGCTTAAAACTTTTGATACAAATTAAAAAATATTTGCTGCAGTGACAGAAGTTGATTTTGGTGCTTAATTTTGACACAACTCACCAGAAATATATTTACCCGTATGAAAAATTACGTAAGCCCCGGACCTTAAAAATCGGCCCAAATTTTTTTTTTCAAAAATCCCCAAATTCTGCTTAAAACTTTTAGTACAACTTAAAAAAGATTTGCTGTGGTGACAGAAGTTGATTTTGGTGCTTAATTTTGACACAACTCACCAGAAATATATTTACCCGTATGAAAAATTACATAAGCCCTGGACCTTAAAAATCGGGCCAAAATTTTTTTTTCCAAAAATCCCCAAATTCTGCTTAAAACTTTTGATACAGCTTAAAAAAGATGTGCTGCGGTGACAGAAGTTGATTTTGGTGCTTAATTTTGACACAACTCACCAGAAATATATTTAACCATATGAAAAATTACGTAAGCCCTGGACCTTAAAAATCGGGCAAAATTTTTTTTTTTTGAAAAATCCCCAAATTCTGCTTAAAACTTTAGGTACAACAAACAAAAGAATTGCTGTGGTGACAGAAGTTGATTTTGGTGCTTAATTTTGACACAACTCACCAGAAATATATTTACCCCTATGAAAAATTACGTAAGCCCCGGACCTTAAAAATCGGCCCTAATTATTTTTTTTCAAAAATCCACAAATTCTGCTTAAAACTTTTGGTACAACTTAAAAAAGATTAGCTTTGGTGACAGAAGTTGATTTTGGTGCTTAATTTTGACACAACTCACCAGAAATATATTTACCCATATGAAAAATTACATAAGCCCCGGACCTTAAAAATCGGCCAAAAATTTTATTTTTCAAAAATCCCCAAATTCTGCTTAAAACTATAGGTACAACTTAAAAAAGATTTGCTGCGGTGATAGAAGTTGATTTTGGTGCTTAATTTTGACACAACTCACCAGAAATATATTTACCTGTATGAAAAATTACATAAGCCCTGGACCTTAAAAATCGGGCCAAAATTTTTTTTTTCAAAAATCCCCAAATTCTGCTTAAAACTTTTGATACAGCTTAAAAAAGATGTGCTGCGGTGACAGAAGTTGATTTTGGTGCTTAATTTTGACACAACTCACCAGAAATATATTTAACCATATGAAAAATTATGTAAGCCCCGGACCTTAAAAATCGGCCAAAAATTTTTTTTTTCAAAAATCCCCAAATTCTGCTTAAAACTTTTGATACAACTTAAAAAAGATTTGCTGCAGTGACAGAAGTTGATTTTGGTGCTTAATTTTGACACAACTCACCAGAAATATATTTACCCGTATGAAAAATTACGTAAGCCCCGGACCTTAAAAATCGGCCCAAATTTTTTTTTTTCAAAAATCCACAAATTCTGCTTAAAACTTTTGGTACAACTTAAAAAAGATTTGCTTTGGTGACAGAAGTTGATTTTGGTGCTTAATTTTGACACAACTCACCAGAAATATATTTACCCATATGAAAAATTATGTAAGCAACGGACCTTAAAAATAGGCCAAAATTTTTTTTCAAAAATCCCCAAATTCTGCTTAAAACTTTTGATACAACTTAAAAAAGATTTGCTGCGATTATAGAAGTTGATTTTGGTGCTTAATTTTGACACAACTCACCAGAAATATATTTACCCATATGAAAAATTAAGTAAGCCCCGGACCTTAAAAATCGGCCAAAATTTTTTTTTTTCAAAAATCCCCAAATTCTGCTTAAAACTTTAGGTACAACTTAAAAAAGATTTGCTGCGGCGACAGAAGTTGATTTTGGAACTTAATTTTGACACAACTCACCAGAAATATATTTACCCGTATGAAAAATTATGTAAGCCCCGGACCTTAAAAATCGGCCAAAATTTTTTTTTTTCAAAAATCCCCAAATTCTGCTTAAAACTTTAGGTACAACTTAAAAAAGATTTGCTGCGGTGACAGAAGTTGATTTTGGTGCTTAATTTTGACACAACTCACCAGAAATATATTTACCGTATGAAAAATTACGTAAGCCCTGGATCTTAAAAATCGGGCTAAAATTTTTTTTTTCAAAAATCCCCAAATTCTGCTTAAAACTTTAGGTACAACTTAAAAAATATTTGCTGCGGTGACAGAAGTTGATTTTGGAACTTAATTTTGACACAACTCACCAGAAATATATTTACCCGTATGAAAAATTATGTAAGCCCCGGACCTTAAAAATTGGCCAAAAATTTTTTTTTTCAAAAATCCCCAAATTCTGCTTAAAACTTTTGATACAACTTAAAAAAGATGTGCTGCGGTGACAGAAGTTGATTTTGGTGCTTAATTTTGACACAACTCACCAGAAATATATTTACCCGTATGAAAAATTACGTAAGCCCCGGACCTTAAAAATCAGCCAAAATTTTTTTTTTTCAAAAATCCCCAAATTCTGCTTAAAACTTTAGGTACAACATAAAAATGAATTGCTGTGGTGACAGACGTTGATTTTGGTGCTTAATTTTGACACATCTCACCAGAAATATATTTACCCCTATGAAAAATTTTCGTAAACCCCGGACCTTAACAATCGGCCAAAAATTTTATTTTTCTAAAATCCCCAAATTCTGCTTAAAACTTTAGGTACAACTTAAAAAAGATTTGCTGTGGTGACAGAAGTTGATTTTGGTGAATAATTTTGACACAACTCACCAGAAATATATTTACCCGTATGAAAAATTACGTAAGCCCCGGACCTTAAAAATCGGCCCAAATTTTTTTTTTCAAAAATCCCCAAATTCTGCTTAAAACTTTTAGTACAACTTAAAAAAGATTTGCTGTGGTGACAGAAGTTGATTTTGGTGCTTAATTTTGACACAACTCACCAGAAATATATTTACCCATATGAAAAATTACGTAAGCCCTGGACCTTAAAAATCGGGCAAAATTTTTTTTTTTTTTAAAAATCCCCAAATTCTGCTTAAAACTTTAGGTACAACAAACAAAAGAATTGCTGTGGTGACAGAAGTTGATTTTGGTGCTTAATTTTGACACAACTCACCAGAAATATATTTACCCCTATGAAAAATTACGTAAGCCCCGGACCTTAAAAATTGACCAAAAATTTAATTTTTCAAAAATCCCCAAATTCTGCTTAAAACTTTAGGTACAACTTAAAAAAGATTTGCTGCGGTGACAGAAGTTGATTTTGGAACTTAATTTTGACACAACTCACCAGAAATATATTTACCCATATGAAAAATTACGTAAGCCCCGGACCTTAAAAATCGGGCCAAAATTTTTTTTTTTCAAAAATCCCCAAATTCTGCTTAAAACTTTTGATACAACTTAAAAAAGAGTTGCTGTGGTGACAGAAGTTGATTTTGGTGCTTAATTTTGACACAACTCACTAGAAATATATTTATCCATATGAAAAATTACATAAGCCCCGGAACTTAAAAATCGGCCAAAAATTTTTTTTTCAAAAATCCCCAAATTCTGCTTAAAACTTTAGGTATAACTTAAAAAAGATGTGCTGCGGTGACAGAAGTTGATTTTGGTGCTTAATTTTGACACAACTCATAAGAAATATATTTACCCGTATGAAAAATTACGTACGCCCCGGACCTTCAAAATCGGGCTAAAAATGTTTTTTCAAAAATCCCCAAATTCTGCTTAAAACTTTTGATACAACTTAAAAAAGATTTGCTGCGGTGACAGAAGTTGATTTTGGTGCTTAATTTTGACACAACTCACCAGAAATATATTTACCCTTATGAAAAATTACATAAGCCCCGGACCTTAACAATCGGCCAAAAATTTTATTTTTCTAAAATCCCCAAATTCTGCTTAAAACTTTAGGTACAACTTAAAAAAGAATTGATGTGGTGACAGAAGTTGATTTTGGTGCTTAATTTTGACACAACTCACCAGAAATATATTTACCCGTATGAGAAATTACGTAAGCCCCGGACCTTAAAAATCGGCCAAAATTTTTTTTTTTTCAAAAATCCCCAAATTCTGCTTAAAACTTTTACTACAACTTAAAAAAGATTTGTTGTGGTGACAGAAGTTGATTTTGGTGCTTAATTTTGACACAACTCACCAGAAATATATTTACCCATATGAAAAATTATGTAAGCCCCGAACCTTAAAAATCGGCCAAAATTTTTTTTTTTCAAAAATCCCCAAATTCTGCTTAAAACTTTTGATACAACTTAAAAAAGATTTGCTGCAGTGACAGAAGTTGATTTTGGTGCTTAATTTTGACACAACTCACCAGAAATATATTTACCCGTATGAAAAATTACGTAAGCCCCGGACCTTAAAAATCGGCCCAAATTTTTTTTTTTCAAAAATCCACAAATTCTGCTTAAAACTTTTGGTACAACTTAAAAAAGATTTGCTTTGGTGACAGAAGTTGATTTTGGTGCTTAATTTTGACACAACTCACCAGAAATATATTTACCCGTATGAAAAATTACGTAAGCAACGGACCTTAAAAATCGGCCAAAATTTTTTTTCAAAAATCCCCAAATTCTGCTTAAAACTTTTGATACAACTTAAAAAAGATTTGCTGCGATGATAGAAGTTGATTTTGGTGCTTAATTTTGACACAACTCACCAGAAATATATTTACCCATATGAAAAATTAAGTAAGCCCCGGACCTTAAAAATCGGCCAAAATTTTTTTTTTTTCAAAAATCCCCAAATTCTGCTTAAAACTTTAGGTACAACTTAAAAAAGATTTGCTGCGGTGACAGAAGTTGATTTTGGTGCTTAATTTTGACACAACTCACCAGAAATATATTTACCCATATGAAAAATTACGTAAGCCCCGGACCTTAAAAATCGGCCAAAATTTTTTTTTTTTCAAAATTACCCAAATTCTGCTTAAAACTTTTGGTACAACATAAAAAAGAAATGCTGTGGTGACAGAAGTTGATTTTGGTGCTTAATTTTGACACAACTCACCAGAAATATATTTACCCCTATGAAAAATTACGTAAGCCCCGGACCTTAAAAATCGGCCAAAAATTTTATTTTTCAAAAATCCCCAAATTCTGCTTAAAACTTTAGGTACAACTTAAAAAAGATTTGCTGCGGTGACAGAAGTTGATTTTGGAACTTAATTTTGACACAACTCACCAGAAATATTTTTACCCGTATGAAAAATTACGTAAGCCCCGGACCATAAAAATCGGCCAAAAATTTTTTTTTTCTAAATTCCCCAAATTCTGCTTAAAACTTTTGATACAACTTAAAAAAGATTTGCTGTGGTGACAGAAGTTGATTTTGGTGCTTAATTTTGACACAACTCACCAGAAATATATTTACCCGTATGAAAAATTACGTAAGCCCCGGACCTTAAAAATCGGCCCAAATTTTTTATTTTTCAAAAATCCCCAAATTCTGCTTAAAACTTTAGGTACAACTTAAAAAAGATTTCCTGTGGTGACAGAAGTTGATTTTGGTGCTTAATTTTGACACAACTCACCAGAAATATATTTACCCATATGAAAAATTACGTAAGCCCCGGACCTTAAAAATCGGCCAAAAATTTTTTTTTTTTAAAAATCCCCAAATTCTGCTTAAAACTTTTAAAACAACTTAAAAAAGATGTGCTGCGGTGACAGAAGTTGATTTTGGTGCTTAATTTTGACACAACTCACCAGAAATATATTTACCCATATGAAAAATTACGTAAGCCCCGGACCTTCAAAATTGGCCAAAAAATTTTTTTTTCAAAAATCCCCAAATTCTGCTTAAAACTTTAGGTACAACTTAAAAAAGATTTCCTGTGGTGACAGAAGTTGATTTTGGTGCTTAATTTTGACACAACTCACCAGAAATATATTTACCCGTATGAAAAATTACGTAAGCCCCGGACCTTCAAAATCGGCCAAAAATTTTTTTTTTCAAAAATCCCCAAATTCTGCTTAAAACTTTTAGTACAACTTAAAAAAGATGTGCTGCGGTGACAGAAGTTGATTTTGGTGCTTAATTTTGACACAACTCACCAGAAATATATTTACCCATATGAAAAATTACGTAAGCCCCGGACCTTCAAAATCGGCCAAAATTTTTTTTTTTCAAAAATCCCCAAATTCTGCTTAAAACTTTAGGTACAACTTAAAAAAGATTTGCTGCGGTGACAGAAGTTGATTTTGGTGCTTAATTTTGACACAACTCACCAGAAATATATTTACCCATATGAAAAATGACATAAGCCCTGGACCTTAAAAATCGGGCAAAAATTTTTTTTTTCAAAAATCCCCAAATTCTGCTTAAAACTTTTGATACAACTTAAAAAAGATGTGCTGCGGTGACAGAAGTTGATTTTGGTGCTTAATTTTGACACAACTCACCAGAAATATATTTAACCATATGAAAAATTACGTAAGCCCTGGACCTTAAAAATCGGCCCAAATTTTTTTTTTTTCAAAAATCCCCAAATTCTGCTTAAAACTTTAGGTACAACAAACAAAAGAATTGCTGTGGTGACAGAAGTTGATTTTGGTGCTTAATTTTGACACAACTCACCAGAAATATATTTACCCCTATGAAAAATTACGTATGCCCCGGACCTTAAAAATCGGCCAAAAATTGTATTTTTCAAAAATCCCCAAATTCTGCTTAAAACTTTAGGTACAACTTAAAAAAGATTTGCTGTGGTGACAGAAGTTGATTTTGGTGCTTAATTTTGACACAACTCACCAGAAATATATTTACCCGTATGAAAAATTACGTAAGCCCCGGACCTTAAAAATCGGCCCAAATTTTTTATTTTTCAAAAATCCCCAAATTCTGCTTAAAACTTTAGGTACAACTTAAAAAAGATTTCCTGTGGTGACAGAAGTTGATTTTGGTGCTTAATTTTGACACAACTCACCAGAAATATATTTACCCATATGAAAAATTACGTAAGCCCCGGACCTTAAAAATCGGCCAAAATTTTTTTTTTTTAAAAATCCCCAAATTCTGCTTAAAACTTTTGATACAACTTAAAAAAGATTTGCTGTGGTGACAGAAGTTGATTTTGGTGCTTAATTTTGACACAACTCACCAGAAATATATTTACCCGTATGAAAAATGACGTAAGCCCCGGACCTTAAAAATCGGCCCAAATTTTTTATTTTTCAAAAATCCCCAAATTCTGCTTAAAACTTTAGGTACAACTTAAAAAAGATTTCCTGTGGTGACAGAAGTTGATTTTGGTGCTTAATTTTGACACAACTCACCAGAAATATATTTACCCATATGAAAAATTACGTAAGCCCCGGACCTTAAAAATCGGCCAAAAATTTTTTTTTTTAAAAATCCCCAAATTCTGCTTAAAACTTTTAGTACAACTTAAAAAAGATGTGCTGCGGTGACAGAAGTTGATTTTGGTGCTTAATTTTGACACAACTCACCAGAAATATATTTACCCATAAGAAAAATTACGTAAGCCCCGGACCTTCAAAATTGGCCAAAAATTTTTTTTTTCAAAAATCCCCAAATTCTGCTTAAAACTTTAGGTACAACTTAAAAAAGATTTCCTGTGGTGACAGAAGTTGATTTTGGTGCTTAATTTTGACACAACTCACCAGAAATATATTTACCCGTATGAAAAATTACGTAAGCCCCGGACCTTCAAAATCGGCCAAAAATTTTTTTTTTCAAAAATCCCCAAATTCTGCTTAAAACTTTTAGTACAACTTAAAAAAGATTTGCTGCGGTGACAGAAGTTGATTTTGGTGCTTAATTTTGACACAACTCACCAGAAATATATTTACCCGTATGAAAAATGACATAAGCCCTGGACCTTAAAAATCGGGCAAAAATTTTTTTTTTCAAAAATCCCCAAATTCTGCTTAAAACTTTTGATACAACTTAAAAAAGATGTGCTGCGGTGACAGAAGTTGATTTTGGTGCTTAATTTTGACACAACTCACCAGAAATATATTTAACCATATGAAAAATTACGTAAGCCCTGGACCTTAAAAATCGGCCCAAATTTTTTTTTTTTCAAAAATCCCCAAATTCTGCTTAAAACTTTAGGTACAACAAACAAAAGAATTGCTGTGGTGACAGAAGTTGATTTTGGTGCTTAATTTTGACACAACTCACCAGAAATATATTTACCCGTATGAAAAATTACGTATGCCCCGGACCTTAAAAATCGGCCAAAAATTTTATTTTTCAAAAATCCCCAAATTCTGCTTAAAACTTTAGGTACAACTTAAAAAAGATTTCCTGTGGTGACAGAAGTTGATTTTGGTGCTTAATTTTGACACAACTCACCAGAAATATATTTACCCGTATGAAAAATTACGTAAGCCCCGGACCTTCAAAATCGGCCAAAAAATTTTTTTTTCAAAAATCCCCAAATTCTGCTTAAAACTTTAGGTACAACTTAAAAAAGATTTGCTGCGGTGACAGAAGTTGATTTTGGTGCTTAATTTTGACACAACTCACCAGAAATATATTTACCCCTATGAAAAATTACGTAAGCCCCGGACTTTAAAAATCCGGCAAAAATTTTTTTTTTTCAAAAATCCCCAAATTCTGCTTAAAACTTTTGATACAACTTAAAAAAGAGTTGTTGTGGTGACAGAAGTTGATTTTGGTGCTTAATTTTGACACAACTCACCAGAAATATATTTACCCCTATGAAAAATTACGTAAGCCCCGGTCCTTAAAAATCGGCCTAAAATTTTATTTTTCAAAAATCCCCAAATTCTGCTTAAAACTTTAGGTACAACAAACAAAAGAATTGCTGTGGTGACAGAAGTTGATTTTGGTGCTTAATTTTGACACAACTCACCAGAAATATATTTACCCCTATGAAAAATTACGTAAGCCCCGGACCTTAAAAATCGGCCAAAAATTTTATTTTTCAAAAATCCCCAAATTCTGCTTAAAACTTTAGGTACAACTTAAAAAAGATTTGCTGCGGTGACAGAAGTTGATTTTGGAACTTAATTTTGACACAACTCACCAGAAATATATTTACCCATATGAAAAATTACGTAAGCCCCGGACCTTAAAAATCGGCCAAAAATTTTTTTTTTTAAAAATCCCCAAATTCTGCTTAAAACTTTTGATACAACTTAAAAAAGATTTGCTGTGGTGACAGAAGTTGATTTTGGTGCTTAATTTTGACACAACTCACCAGAAATATATTTACCCGTATGAAAAATGACGTAAGCCCCGGACCTTAAAAATCGGCCCAAATTTTTTATTTTTCAAAAATCCCCAAATTCTGCTTAAAACTTTAGGTACAACTTAAAAAAGATTTCCTGTGGTGACAGAAGTTGATTTTGGTGCTTAATTTTGACACAACTCACCAGAAATATATTTACCCGTATGAAAAATTACGTAAGCCCCGGACCTTCAAAATTGGCCAAAAATTTTTTTTTTCAAAAATCCCCAAATTCTGCTTAAAACTTTAGGTACAACTTAAAAAAGATTTCCTGTGGTGACAGAAGTTGATTTTGGTGCTTAATTTTGACACAACTCACCAGAAATATATTTACCCGTATGAAAAATTACGTAAGCCCCGGACCTTCAAAATCGGCCCAAAATTTTTTTTTTCAAAAATCCCCAAATTCTGCTTAAAACTTTAGGTACAACTTAAAAAAGATGTGCTGCGGTGACAGAAGTTGATTTTGGTGCTTAATTTTGACACAACTCACCAGAAATATATTTACACATATGAAAAATTACGTAAGCCCCGGACCTTCAAAATCGGCCAAAATTTTTTTTTTTCAAAAATCCCCAAATTCTGCTTAAAACTTTAGGTACAACTTAAAAAAGATTTGCTGCGGTGACAGAAGTTGATTTTGGTGCTTAATTTTGACACAACTCACCAGAAATATATTTACCCGTATGAAAAATGACATAAGCCCTGGACCTTAAAAATCGGGCAAAAATTTTTTTTTTCAAAAATCCCCAAATTCTGCTTAAAACTTTTGATACAACTTAAAAAAGATGTGCTGCGGTGACAGAAGTTGATTTTGGTGCTTAATTTTGACACAACTCACCAGAAATATATTTAACCATATGAAAAATTACGTAAGCCCTGGACCTTAAAAATCGGCCCAAATTTTTTTTTTTTCAAAAATCCCCAAATTCTGCTTAAAACTTTAGGTACAACAAACAAAAGAATTGCTGTGGTGACAGAAGTTGATTTTGGTGCTTAATTTTGACACAACTCACCAGAAATATATTTACCCGTATGAAAAATTACGTATGCCCCGGACCTTAAAAATCGGCCAAAAATTTTATTTTTCAAAAATCCCCAAATTCTGCTTAAAACTTTAGGTACAACTTAAAAAAGATTTCCTGTGGTGACAGAAGTTGATTTTGGTGCTTAATTTTGACACAACTCACCAGAAATATATTTACCCGTATGAAAAATTACGTAAGCCCCGGACCTTCAAAATCGGCCAAAAAATTTTTTTTTCAAAAATCCCCAAATTCTGCTTAAAACTTTTAGTACAACTTAAAAAAGATGTGCTGCGGTGACAGAAGTTGATTTTGGTGCTTAATTTTGACACAACTCACCAGAAATATATTTACCCATATGAAAAATTACGTAAGCCCCGGACCTTAAAAATCGGCCCAAATTTTTTTTTTCAAAAATCCCCAAATTCTGCTTAAAACTTTTAGTACAACTTAAAAAAGATTTGCTGTGGTGACAGAAGTTGATTTTGGTGCTTAATTTTGACACAACTCACCAGAAATATATTTACCCATATGAAAAATTACGTAAGCCCTGGACCTTAAAAATCGGGCAAAATTTTTTTTTTTTTTAAAAATCCCCAAATTCTGCTTAAAACTTTAGGTACAACAAACAAAAGAATTGCTGTGGTGACAGAAGTTGATTTTGGTGCTTAATTTTGACACAACTCACCAGAAATATATTTACCCCTATGAAAAATTACGTAAGCCCCGGACCTTAAAAATTGACCAAAAATTTAATTTTTCAAAAATCCCCAAATTCTGCTTAAAACTTTAGGTACAACTTAAAAAAGATTTGCTGCGGTGACAGAAGTTGATTTTGGAACTTAATTTTGACACAACTCACCAGAAATATATTTACCCATATGAAAAATTACGTAAGCCCCGGACCTTAAAAATCGGGCCAAAATTTTTTTTTTTCAAAAATCCCCAAATTCTGCTTAAAACTTTTGATACAACTTAAAAAAGAGTTGCTGTGGTGACAGAAGTTGATTTTGGTGCTTAATTTTGACACAACTCACTAGAAATATATTTATCCATATGAAAAATTACATAAGCCCCGGAACTTAAAAATCGGCCAAAAATTTTTTTTTCAAAAATCCCCAAATTCTGCTTAAAACTTTAGGTATAACTTAAAAAAGATGTGCTGCGGTGACAGAAGTTGATTTTGGTGCTTAATTTTGACACAACTCATAAGAAATATATTTACCCGTATGAAAAATTACGTACGCCCCGGACCTTCAAAATCGGGCTAAAAATGTTTTTTCAAAAATCCCCAAATTCTGCTTAAAACTTTTGATACAACTTAAAAAAGATTTGCTGCGGTGACAGAAGTTGATTTTGGTGCTTAATTTTGACACAACTCACCAGAAATATATTTACCCTTATGAAAAATTACATAAGCCCCGGACCTTAACAATCGGCCAAAAATTTTATTTTTCTAAAATCCCCAAATTCTGCTTAAAACTTTAGGTACAACTTAAAAAAGAATTGATGTGGTGACAGAAGTTGATTTTGGTGCTTAATTTTGACACAACTCACCAGAAATATATTTACCCGTATGAGAAATTACGTAAGCCCCGGACCTTAAAAATCGGCCAAAATTTTTTTTTTTTCAAAAATCCCCAAATTCTGCTTAAAACTTTTACTACAACTTAAAAAAGATTTGTTGTGGTGACAGAAGTTGATTTTGGTGCTTAATTTTGACACAACTCACCAGAAATATATTTACCCATATGAAAAATTATGTAAGCCCCGAACCTTAAAAATCGGCCAAAATTTTTTTTTTTCAAAAATCCCCAAATTCTGCTTAAAACTTTTGATACAACTTAAAAAAGATTTGCTGCAGTGACAGAAGTTGATTTTGGTGCTTAATTTTGACACAACTCACCAGAAATATATTTACCCGTATGAAAAATTACGTAAGCCCCGGACCTTAAAAATCGGCCCAAATTTTTTTTTTTCAAAAATCCACAAATTCTGCTTAAAACTTTTGGTACAACTTAAAAAAGATTTGCTTTGGTGACAGAAGTTGATTTTGGTGCTTAATTTTGACACAACTCACCAGAAATATATTTACCCGTATGAAAAATTACGTAAGCAACGGACCTTAAAAATCGGCCAAAATTTTTTTTCAAAAATCCCCAAATTCTGCTTAAAACTTTTGATACAACTTAAAAAAGATTTGCTGCGATGATAGAAGTTGATTTTGGTGCTTAATTTTGACACAACTCACCAGAAATATATTTACCCATATGAAAAATTAAGTAAGCCCCGGACCTTAAAAATCGGCCAAAATTTTTTTTTTTTCAAAAATCCCCAAATTCTGCTTAAAACTTTAGGTACAACTTAAAAAAGATTTGCTGCGGTGACAGAAGTTGATTTTGGTGCTTAATTTTGACACAACTCACCAGAAATATATTTACCCATATGAAAAATTACGTAAGCCCCGGACCTTAAAAATCGGCCAAAATTTTTTTTTTTTCAAAATTACCCAAATTCTGCTTAAAACTTTTGGTACAACATAAAAAAGAAATGCTGTGGTGACAGAAGTTGATTTTGGTGCTTAATTTTGACACAACTCACCAGAAATATATTTACCCCTATGAAAAATTACGTAAGCCCCGGACCTTAAAAATCGGCCAAAAATTTTATTTTTCAAAAATCCCCAAATTCTGCTTAAAACTTTAGGTACAACTTAAAAAAGATTTGCTGCGGTGACAGAAGTTGATTTTGGAACTTAATTTTGACACAACTCACCAGAAATATTTTTACCCGTATGAAAAATTACGTAAGCCCCGGACCATAAAAATCGGCCAAAAATTTTTTTTTTCTAAATTCCCCAAATTCTGCTTAAAACTTTTGATACAACTTAAAAAAGATTTGCTGTGGTGACAGAAGTTGATTTTGGTGCTTAATTTTGACACAACTCACCAGAAATATATTTACCCGTATGAAAAATTACGTAAGCCCCGGACCTTAAAAATCGGCCCAAATTTTTTATTTTTCAAAAATCCCCAAATTCTGCTTAAAACTTTAGGTACAACTTAAAAAAGATTTCCTGTGGTGACAGAAGTTGATTTTGGTGCTTAATTTTGACACAACTCACCAGAAATATATTTACCCATATGAAAAATTACGTAAGCCCCGGACCTTAAAAATCGGCCAAAAATTTTTTTTTTTTAAAAATCCCCAAATTCTGCTTAAAACTTTTAAAACAACTTAAAAAAGATGTGCTGCGGTGACAGAAGTTGATTTTGGTGCTTAATTTTGACACAACTCACCAGAAATATATTTACCCATATGAAAAATTACGTAAGCCCCGGACCTTCAAAATTGGCCAAAAAATTTTTTTTTCAAAAATCCCCAAATTCTGCTTAAAACTTTAGGTACAACTTAAAAAAGATTTCCTGTGGTGACAGAAGTTGATTTTGGTGCTTAATTTTGACACAACTCACCAGAAATATATTTACCCGTATGAAAAATTACGTAAGCCCCGGACCTTCAAAATCGGCCAAAAATTTTTTTTTTCAAAAATCCCCAAATTCTGCTTAAAACTTTTAGTACAACTTAAAAAAGATGTGCTGCGGTGACAGAAGTTGATTTTGGTGCTTAATTTTGACACAACTCACCAGAAATATATTTACCCATATGAAAAATTACGTAAGCCCCGGACCTTCAAAATCGGCCAAAATTTTTTTTTTTCAAAAATCCCCAAATTCTGCTTAAAACTTTAGGTACAACTTAAAAAAGATTTGCTGCGGTGACAGAAGTTGATTTTGGTGCTTAATTTTGACACAACTCACCAGAAATATATTTACCCATATGAAAAATGACATAAGCCCTGGACCTTAAAAATCGGGCAAAAATTTTTTTTTTCAAAAATCCCCAAATTCTGCTTAAAACTTTTGATACAACTTAAAAAAGATGTGCTGCGGTGACAGAAGTTGATTTTGGTGCTTAATTTTGACACAACTCACCAGAAATATATTTAACCATATGAAAAATTACGTAAGCCCTGGACCTTAAAAATCGGCCCAAATTTTTTTTTTTTCAAAAATCCCCAAATTCTGCTTAAAACTTTAGGTACAACAAACAAAAGAATTGCTGTGGTGACAGAAGTTGATTTTGGTGCTTAATTTTGACACAACTCACCAGAAATATATTTACCCCTATGAAAAATTACGTATGCCCCGGACCTTAAAAATCCGGCAAAAATTGTATTTTTCAAAAATCCCCAAATTCTGCTTAAAACTTTAGGTACAACTTAAAAAAGATTTGCTGTGGTGACAGAAGTTGATTTTGGTGCTTAATTTTGACACAACTCACCAGAAATATATTTACCCGTATGAAAAATTACGTAAGCCCCGGACCTTAAAAATCGGCCCAAATTTTTTATTTTTCAAAAATCCCCAAATTCTGCTTAAAACTTTAGGTACAACTTAAAAAAGATTTCCTGTGGTGACAGAAGTTGATTTTGGTGCTTAATTTTGACACAACTCACCAGAAATATATTTACCCATATGAAAAATTACGTAAGCCCCGGACCTTAAAAATCGGCCAAAAATTTTTTTTTTTAAAAATCCCCAAATTCTGCTTAAAACTTTTGATACAACTTAAAAAAGATTTGCTGTGGTGACAGAAGTTGATTTTGGTGCTTAATTTTGACACAACTCACCAGAAATATATTTACCCGTATGAAAAATGACGTAAGCCCCGGACCTTAAAAATCGGCCCAAATTTTTTATTTTTCAAAAATCCCCAAATTCTGCTTAAAACTTTAGGTACAACTTAAAAAAGATTTCCTGTGGTGACAGAAGTTGATTTTGGTGCTTAATTTTGACACAACTCACCAGAAATATATTTACCCATATGAAAAATTACGTAAGCCCCGGACCTTAAAAATCGGCCAAAAATTTTTTTTTTTAAAAATCCCCAAATTCTGCTTAAAACTTTTAGTACAACTTAAAAAAGATGTGCTGCGGTGACAGAAGTTGATTTTGGTGCTTAATTTTGACACAACTCACCAGAAATATATTTAACCATATGAAAAATTACGTAAGCCCTGGACCTTAAAAATCGGCCCAAATTTTTTTTTTTTCAAAAATCCCCAAATTCTGCTTAAAACTTTAGGTACAACAAACAAAAGAATTGCTGTGGTGACAGAAGTTGATTTTGGTGCTTAATTTTGACACAACTCACCAGAAATATATTTACCCGTATGAAAAATTACGTATGCCCCGGACCTTAAAAATCGGCCAAAAATTTTATTTTTCAAAAATCCCCAAATTCTGCTTAAAACTTTAGGTACAACTTAAAAAAGATTTCCTGTGGTGACAGAAGTTGATTTTGGTGCTTAATTTTGACACAACTCACCAGAAATATATTTACCCGTATGAAAAATTACGTAAGCCCCGGACCTTCAAAATCGGCCAAAAAATTTTTTTTTCAAAAATCCCCAAATTCTGCTTAAAACTTTAGGTACAACTTAAAAAAGATTTGCTGCGGTGACAGAAGTTGATTTTGGTGCTTAATTTTGACACAACTCACCAGAAATATATTTACCCCTATGAAAAATTACGTAAGCCCCGGACTTTAAAAATCCGGCAAAAATTTTTTTTTTTCAAAAATCCCCAAATTCTGCTTAAAACTTTTGATACAACTTAAAAAAGAGTTGTTGTGGTGACAGAAGTTGATTTTGGTGCTTAATTTTGACACAACTCACCAGAAATATATTTACCCCTATGAAAAATTACGTAAGCCCCGGTCCTTAAAAATCGGCCTAAAATTTTATTTTTCAAAAATCCCCAAATTCTGCTTAAAACTTTAGGTACAACAAACAAAAGAATTGCTGTGGTGACAGAAGTTGATTTTGGTGCTTAATTTTGACACAACTCACCAGAAATATATTTACCCCTATGAAAAATTACGTAAGCCCCGGACCTTAAAAATCGGCCAAAAATTTTATTTTTCAAAAATCCCCAAATTCTGCTTAAAACTTTAGGTACAACTTAAAAAAGATTTGCTGCGGTGACAGAAGTTGATTTTGGAACTTAATTTTGACACAACTCACCAGAAATATATTTACCCATATGAAAAATTACGTAAGCCCCGGACCTTAAAAATCGGCCAAAAATTTTTTTTTTAAAAATCCCCAAATTCTGCTTAAAACTTTTGATACAACTTAAAAAAGATTTGCTGTGGTGACAGAAGTTGATTTTGGTGCTTAATTTTGACACAACTCACCAGAAATATATTTACCCGTATGAAAAATGACGTAAGCCCCGGACCTTAAAAATCGGCCCAAATTTTTTATTTTTCAAAAATCCCCAAATTCTGCTTAAAACTTTAGGTACAACTTAAAAAAGATTTCCTGTGGTGACAGAAGTTGATTTTGGTGCTTAATTTTGACACAACTCACCAGAAATATATTTACCCGTATGAAAAATTACGTAAGCCCCGGACCTTCAAAATTGGCCAAAAATTTTTTTTTTCAAAAATCCCCAAATTCTGCTTAAAACTTTAGGTACAACTTAAAAAAGATTTCCTGTGGTGACAGAAGTTGATTTTGGTGCTTAATTTTGACACAACTCACCAGAAATATATTTACCCGTATGAAAAATTACGTAAGCCCCGGACCTTCAAAATCGGCCCAAAATTTTTTTTTTCAAAAATCCCCAAATTCTGCTTAAAACTTTAGGTACAACTTAAAAAAGATGTGCTGCGGTGACAGAAGTTGATTTTGGTGCTTAATTTTGACACAACTCACCAGAAATATATTTACACATATGAAAAATTACGTAAGCCCCGGACCTTCAAAATCGGCCAAAATTTTTTTTTTTCAAAAATCCCCAAATTCTGCTTAAAACTTTAGGTACAACTTAAAAAAGATTTGCTGCGGTGACAGAAGTTGATTTTGGTGCTTAATTTTGACACAACTCACCAGAAATATATTTACCCGTATGAAAAATGACATAAGCCCTGGACCTTAAAAATCGGGCAAAAATTTTTTTTTTCAAAAATCCCCAAATTCTGCTTAAAACTTTTGATACAACTTAAAAAAGATGTGCTGCGGTGACAGAAGTTGATTTTGGTGCTTAATTTTGACACAACTCACCAGAAATATATTTAACCATATGAAAAATTACGTAAGCCCTGGACCTTAAAAATCGGCCCAAATTTTTTTTTTTTCAAAAATCCCCAAATTCTGCTTAAAACTTTAGGTACAACAAACAAAAGAATTGCTGTGGTGACAGAAGTTGATTTTGGTGCTTAATTTTGACACAACTCACCAGAAATATATTTACCCGTATGAAAAATTACGTATGCCCCGGACCTTAAAAATCGGCCAAAAATTTTATTTTTCAAAAATCCCCAAATTCTGCTTAAAACTTTAGGTACAACTTAAAAAAGATTTCCTGTGGTGACAGAAGTTGATTTTGGTGCTTAATTTTGACACAACTCACCAGAAATATATTTACCCGTATGAAAAATTACGTAAGCCCCGGACCTTCAAAATCGGCCAAAAAATTTTTTTTTCAAAAATCCCCAAATTCTGCTTAAAACTTTTAGTACAACTTAAAAAAGATGTGCTGCGGTGACAGAAGTTGATTTTGGTGCTTAATTTTGACACAACTCACCAGAAATATATTTACCCATATGAAAAATTACGTAAGCCCCGGACCTTCAAAATCGGCCAAAATTTTTTTTTTTCAAAAATCCCCAAATTCTGCTTAAAACTTTAGGTACAACTTAAAAAAGATTTGCTGCGGTGACAGAAGTTGATTTTGGTGCTTAATTTTGACACAACTCACCAGAAATATATTTACCCCTATGAAAAATTACGTAAGCCCCGGACTTTAAAAATCCGGCAAAAATTTTTTTTTTTCAAAAATCCCCAAATTCTGCTTAAAACTTTTGATACAACTTAAAAAAGAGTTGTTGTGGTGACAGAAGTTGATTTTGGTGCTTAATTTTGACACAACTCACCAGAAATATATTTACCCCTATGAAAAATTACGTAAGCCCCGGTCCTTAAAAATCGGCCTAAAATTTTATTTTTCAAAAATCCCCAAATTCTGCTTAAAACTTTAGGTACAACAAACAAAAGAATTGCTGTGGTGACAGAAGTTGATTTTGGTGCTTAATTTTGACACAACTCACCAGAAATATATTTACCCCTATGAAAAATTACGTAAGCCCCGGACCTTAAAAATCGGCCAAAAATTTTATTTTTCAAAAATCCCCAAATTCTGCTTAAAACTTTAGGTACAACTTAAAAAAGATTTGCTGCGGTGACAGAAGTTGATTTTGGAACTTAATTTTGACACAACTCACCAGAAATATATTTACCCGTATGAAAAATTACGTAAGCCCCGGACCTTAAAAATCGGGCCAAAAATTTTTATTTTCAAAAATCCCCAAATTCTGCTTAAAACTTTTGATACAACTTAAAAAAGAGTTGCTGTGGTGACAGAAGTTGATTTTGGTGCTTAATTTTGACACAACAAACCAGAAATATATTTATCCATATGAAAAATTACATAAGCCCCGGACCTTAAAAATCGGCCTAAAATTTTATTTTTCAAAAATCCCCAAATTCTGCTTAAAACTTTAGGTACAACTTAAAAAAGATGTGCTGCAGTGACAGAAGTTGATTTTGGTGCTTAATTTTGACACAACTCACCAGAAATATATTTACCCGTATGAAAAATTACGTAAGCCCCGGACCTTCAAAATCGGGCCAAAAATTTTTATTTTCAAAAATCCCCAAATTCTGCTTAAAACTTTTGATACAACTTAAAAAAGAGTTGCTGTGGTGACAGAAGTTGATTTTGGTGCTTAATTTTGACACAACAAACCAGAAATATATTTATCCATATGAAAAATTACATAAGCCCCGGACCTTAAAAATCGGCCTAAAATTTTATTTTTCAAAAATCCCCAAATTCTGCTTAAAACTTTAGGTACAACAAACAAAAGAATTGCTGTGGTGACAGAAGTTGATTTTGGTGCTTAATTTTGACACAACTCACCAGAAATATATTTACCCCTATGAAAAATTACGTAAGCCCCGGACCTTAAAAATCGGCCAAAAATTTTATTTTTCAAAAATCCCCAAATTCTGCTTAAAACTTTAGGTACAACTTAAAAAAGATTTGCTGCGGTGACAGAAGTTGATTTTGGAACTTAATTTTGACACAACTCACCAGAAATATATTTACCCGTATGAAAAATTACGTAAGCCCCGGACCTTAAAAATCGGGCCAAAAATTTTTATTTTCAAAAATCCCCAAATTCTGCTTAAAACTTTTGATACAACTTAAAAAAGAGTTGCTGTGGTGACAGAAGTTGATTTTGGTGCTTAATTTTGACACAACAAACCAGAAATATATTTATCCATATGAAAAATTACATAAGCCCCGGACCTTAAAAATCGGCCAAAATTATTTTTTTTCAAAAATCCCCAAATTCGGCTTAAAACTTTAGGTACAACTTAAAAAAGATGTGCTGCAGTGACAGAAGTTGATTTTGGTGCTTAATTTTGACACAACTCACCAGAAATATATTTACCCGTATGAAAAATTACGTAAGCCCCGGACCTTCAAAATCGGGCTAAATTTTTTTTTTCAAAAATCCCCAAATTCTGCTTAAAACTTTTGATACAACTTAAAAAAGATTTGCTGCGGTGACAGAAGTTGATTTTGGTGCTTAATTTTGACACAACTCACCAGAAATATATTTACCCGTATGAAAAATTACGTAAGCCCCGGACCTTAAAAATCGGCCCAAATTTTTTATTTTTCAAAAATCCCCAAATTCTGCTTAAAACTTTAGGTACAACTTAAAAAAGATTTCCTGTGGTGACAGAAGTTGATTTTGGTGCTTAATTTTGACACAACTCACCAGAAATATATTTACCCATATGAAAAATTACGTAAGCCCCGGACCTTAAAAATCGGCCAAAAATTTTTTTTTTCAAAAATCCCCAAATTCTGCTTAAAACTTTTAGTACAACTTAAAAAAGATGTGCTGCGGTGACAGAAGTTGATTTTGGTGCTTAATTTTGACACAACTCACCAGAAATATATTTACCCATATGAAAAATTACGTAAGCCCCGGACCTTCAAAATCGGCCAAAAAATTTTTTTTTCAAAAATCCCCAAATTCTGCTTAAAACTTTAGGTACAACTTAAAAAAGATTTCCTGTGGTGACAGAAGTTGATTTTGGTGCTTAATTTTGACACAACTCACCAGAAATATATTTACCCGTATGAAAAATTACGTAAGCCCCGGACATTAAAAATTGGTCAAAAATTTTATTTTTCAAAAATCCCCAAATTCTGCTTAAAACTTTAGGTACAACTTAAAAAAGATTTGCTGCGGTGACAGAAGTTGATTTTGGTGCTTAATTTTGACACAACTCACCAGAAATATATTTACCCGTATGAAAAATGACATAAGCCCTGGACCTTAAAAATCGGGCAAAAATTTTTTTTTTCAAAAATCCCCAAATTCTGCTTAAAACTTTTGATACAACTTAAAAAAGATGTGCTGCGGTGACAGAAGTTGATTTTGGTGCTTAATTTTGACACAACTCACCAGAAATATATTTAACCATATGAAAAATTACGTAAGCCCTGGACCTTAAAAATCAGCCCAAATTTTTTTTTTTTCAAAAATCCCCAAATTCTGCTTAAAACTTTAGGTACAACAAACAAAAGAATTGCTGTGGTGACAGAAGTTGATTTTGGTGCTTAATTTTGACACAACTCACCAGAAATATATTTACCCCTATGAAAAATTACGTATGCCCCGGACCTTAAAAATCGGCCAAAAATTTTATTTTTCAAAAATCCCCAAATTCTGCTTAAAACTTTAGGTACAACTTAAAAAAGATTTGCTGAGGTGACAGAAGTTGATTTTGGAACTTAATTTTGACACAACTCACCAGAAATATATTTACCCCTATGAAAAATTACGTAAGCCCCGGACCTTAAAAATCGGGCAAAAAATTTTTTTTTTCAAAAATCCCCAAATTCTGCTTAAAACTTTTGATACAACTTAAAAAAGAGTTGTTGTGGTGACAGAAGTTGATTTTGGTGCTTAATTTTGACACAACTCACCAGAAATATATTTACCCCTATGAAAAATTACGTAAGCCCCGGTCCTTAAAAATCGGCCAAAAATTTTATTTTTCAAAAATCCCCAAATTCTGCTTAAAATTTAGGTACAACAAACAAAAGAATTGCTGTGGTGACAGAAGTTGATTTTGGTGCTTAATTTTGACACAACTCACCAGAAATATATTTACCCCTATGAAAATTTACGTAAGCCCCGGACCTTAAAAATCGGCCAAAAATTTTATTTTTCAAAAATCCCCAAATTCTGCTTAAAACTTTAGGTACAACTTAAAAAAGATTTGCTGCGGTGACAGAAGTTGATTTTGGAACTTAATTTTGACACAACTCACCAGAAATATATTTACCCGTATGAAAAATTACGTAAGCCCCGGACCTTTAAAATCGGGCCAAAAATTTTTATTTTCAAAAATCCCCAAATTCTGCTTAAAACTTTTGATACAACTTAAAAAAGAGTTGCTGTGGTGACAGAAGTTGATTTTGGTGCTTAATTTTGACACAACTCACCAGAAATATATTTATCCATATGAAAAATTACATAAGCCCCGGACCTTAAAAATCGGCCAAAATTTTTTTTTTCAAAAATCCCCAAATTCGGCTTAAAACTTTAGGTACAACTTAAAAAAGATGTGCTGCAGTGACAGAAGTTGATTTTGGTGCTTAATTTTGACACAACTCACCAGAAATATATTTACCCGTATGAAAAATTACGTAAGCCCCGGACCTTAACAATCGGCCAAAAATTTTATTTTTCTAAAATCCCCAAATTCTGCTTAAAACTTTAGGTACAACTTAAAAAAGATTTGCTGCGGTGACAGAAGTTGATTTTGGTGCTTAATTTTGACACAACTCACCAGAAATATATTTTCCCGCATGAAAAATTACATAAGCCCCGGACCTTAAAAATCGGCCTAAAATTTTATTTTTCAAAAATCCCCAAATTCTGCTTAAAACTTTTGATACAACGTAAAAAAGATGTGCTGCGGTGACAGAAGTTGATTTTGGTGCTTAATTTTGACACAACTCACCAGAAATATATTTACCCGTATGAAAAATTACGTAAGCCCCGGACCTTAAAAATTGGCCAAAAATTAATTTTTTCAAAAATCCCCAAATTCTGCTTAAAACTTTTGATACAACTTAAAAAAGAGTTGTTGTGGTGACAGAAGTTGATTTTGGTGCTTAATTTTGACACAACTCACCAGAAATATATTTACCCCTATGAAAAATTACGTAAGCCCCGGTCCTTAAAAATCGGCCAAAAATTTTATTTTTCAAAAATCCCCAAATTCTGCTTAAAATTTAGGTACAACAAACAAAAGAATTGCTGTGGTGACAGAAGTTGATTTTGGTGCTTAATTTTGACACAACTCACCAGAAATATATTTACCCCTATGAAAATTTACGTAAGCCCCGGACCTTAAAAATCGGCCAAAAATTTTATTTTTCAAAAATCCCCAAATTCTGCTTAAAACTTTAGGTACAACTTAAAAAAGATTTGCTGCGGTGACAGAAGTTGATTTTGGAACTTAATTTTGACACAACTCACCAGAAATATATTTACCCGTATGAAAAATTACGTAAGCCCCGGACCTTCAAAATCGGGCTAAAAATTTTTTTTCAAAAATCCCCAAATTCTGCTTAAAACTTTTGATACAACTTAAAAAAGATTTGCTGCGGTGACAGAAGTTGATTTTGGTGCTTAATTTTGACACAACTCACCAGAAATATATTTACCCTTATGAAAAATTACATAAGCCCCGGACCTTAACAATCGGCCAAAAATTTTATTTTTCTAAAATCCCCAAATTCTGCTTAAAACTTTAGGTACAACTTAAAAAAGAATTGCTGTGGTGACAGAAGTTGATTTTGGTGCTTAATTTTGACACAACTCACCAGAAATATATTTACCCGTATGAAAAATTACATAAGCCCCGGACCTTAAAAATCGGCCTAAAATTTTATTTTTCAAAAATCCCCAAATTCTGCTTAAAACTTTTGATACAACGTAAAAAAGATGTGCTGCGGTGACAGAAGTTGATTTTGGTGCTTAATTTTGACACAACTCACCAGAAATATATTTACCCGTATGAAAAATTACGTAAGCCCCGGACCTTAAAAATTGGCCAAAAATTTATTTTTTCAAAATTCCCCATATTCTGCTTAAAACTTTTGATACAACTTAAAAAAGATTTGCTGTGGTGAGAGAAGTTGATTTTGGTGCTTAATTTTGACACAACTCACCAGAAATATATTTACCCGTATGAAAAATTACGTAAGCCCCGGACCTTAAAAATCAGCCAAAATTTTTTTTTTTAAAAATCCCCAAATTCTGCTTAAAACTTTAGGTACAACATAAAAATGAATTGCTGTGGTGACAGACGTTGATTTTGGTGCTTAATTTTGACACATCTCACCAGAAATATATTTACCCCTATGAAAAATTTTCGTAAACCCCGGACCTTAACAATCGGCCAAAAATTTTATTTTTCTAAAATCCCCAAATTCTGCTTAAAACTTTAGGTACAACTTAAAAAAGATTTGCTGTGGTGACAGAAGTTGATTTTGGTGCTTAATTTTGACACAACTCACCAGAAATATATTTACCCGTATGAAAAATTACGTAAGCCCCGGACCTTAAAAATCGGCCCAAATTTTTTTTTTCAAAAATCCCCAAATTCTGCTTAAAACTTTTAGTACAACTTAAAAAAGATTTGCTGTGGTGACAGAAGTTGATTTTGGTGCTTAATTTTGACACAACTCACCAGAAATATATTTACCCATTTGAAAAATTACGTAAGCCCCGGACCTTCAAAATCGGCCAAAATGTTTTTTTTTTAAAAAATCCCCAAATTCTGCTTAAAACTTTTGATACAACTTAAAAAAGATTTGCTGCAGTGACAGAAGTTGATTTTGGTGCTTAATTTTGACACAACTCACCAGAAATATATTTACCCGTATGAAAAATTACATAAGCCCTGGACCTTAAAAATCGGGCCAAAATTTTTTTTTTCAAAAATCCCCAAATTCTGCTTAAAACTTTAGGTACAACAAACAAAAGAATTGCTGTGGTGACAGAAGTTGATTTTGGTGCTTAATTTTGACACAACTCACCAGAAATATATTTACCCCTATGAAAAATTACGTAAGCCCCGGACCTTAAAAATCGGCCAAAAATTTTATTTTTCAAAAATCCCCAAATTCTGCTTAAAACTTTAGGTACAACTTAAAAAAGATTTGCTGCGGTGACAGAAGTTGATTTTGGAACTTAATTTTGACACAACTCACCAGAAATATATTTACCCGTATGAAAAATTACATAAGCCCCGGACCTTAAAAATCGGCCAAAATTTTTTTTTTCAAAAATCCCCAAATTCGGCTTAAAACTTTAGGTACAACTTAAAAAAGATGTGCTGCAGTGACAGAAGTTGATTTTGGTGCTTAATTTTGACACAACTCACCAGAAATATATTTACCCGTATGAAAAATTACGTAAGCCCCGGACCTTCAAAATCGGGCTAAAATTTTTTTTTCAAAAATCCCCAAATTCTGCTTAAAACTTTTGATACAACTTAAAAAAGATTTGCTGCGGTGACAGAAGTTGATTTTGGTGCTTAATTTTGACACAACTCACCAGAAATATATTTACCCGTATGAAAAATTACGTAAGCCCCGGACCTTAAAAATCGGCCCAAATTTTTTATTTTTCAAAAATCCCCAAATTCTGCTTAAAACTTTAGGTACAACTTAAAAAAGATTTCCTGTGGTGACAGAAGTTGATTTTGGTGCTTAATTTTGACACAACTCACCAGAAATATATTTACCCATATGAAAAATTACGTAAGCCCCGGACCTTAAAAATCGGCCAAAAATTTTTTTTTTCAAAAATCCCCAAATTCTGCTTAAAACTTTTAGTACAACTTAAAAAAGATGTGCTGCGGTGACAGAAGTTGATTTTGGTGCTTAATTTTGACACAACTCACCAGAAATATATTTACCCATATGAAAAATTACGTAAGCCCCGGACCTTCAAAATCGGCCAAAAAATTTTTTTTTCAAAAATCCCCAAATTCTGCTTAAAACTTTAGGTACAACTTAAAAAAGATTTCCTGTGGTGACAGAAGTTGATTTTGGTGCTTAATTTTGACACAACTCACCAGAAATATATTTACCCGTATGAAAAATTACGTAAGCCCCGGACCTTCAAAATCGGCCAAAAATTTTTTTTTTCAAAAATCCCCAAATTCTGCTTAAAACTTTTAGTACAACTTAAAAAAGATGTGCTGCGGTGACAGAAGTTGATTTTGGTGCTTAATTTTGACACAACTCACCAGAAATATATTTACCCATATGAAAAATTACGTAAGCCCCGGACCTTCAAAATCGGCCTAAATTTTTTTTTTTCAAAAATCCCCAAATTCTGCTTAAAACTTTAGGTACAACATAAAAAAGATTTGCTGCAGTGACAGAAGTTGATTTTGGTGCTTAATTTTGACACATCTCACCAGAAATATATTTACACCTATGAAAAATTACGTAAGCCCCGGACATTAAAAATTGGCCAAAAATTTTATTTTTCAAAAATCCCCAAATTCTGCTTAAAACTTTAGGTACAACTTAAAAAAGATTTGCTGCGGTGACAGAAGTTGATTTTGGTGCTTAATTTTGACACAACTCACCAGAAATATATTTACCCGTATGAAAAATGACATAAGCCCTGGACCTTAAAAATCGGGCAAAAATTTTTTTTTTCAAAAATCCCCAAATTCTGCTTAAAACTTTTGATACAACTTAAAAAAGATGTGCTGCGGTGACAGAAGTTGATTTTGGTGCTTAATTTTGACACAACTCACCAGAAATATATTTAACCATATGAAAAATTACGTAAGCCCTGGACCTTAAAAATCAGCCCAAATTTTTTTTTTTTCAAAAATCCCCAAATTCTGCTTAAAACTTTAGGTACAACAAACAAAAGAATTGCTGTGGTGACAGAAGTTGATTTTGGTGCTTAATTTTGACACAACTCACCAGAAATATATTTACCCCTATGAAAAATTACGTATGCCCCGGACCTTAAAAATCGGCCAAAAATTTTATTTTTCAAAAATCCCCAAATTCTGCTTAAAACTTTAGGTACAACTTAAAAAAGATTTGCTGAGGTGACAGAAGTTGATTTTGGAACTTAATTTTGACACAACTCACCAGAAATATATTTACCCCTATGAAAAATTACGTAAGCCCCGGACCTTAAAAATCGGGCAAAAAATTTTTTTTTTCAAAAATCCCCAAATTCTGCTTAAAACTTTTGATACAACTTAAAAAAGAGTTGTTGTGGTGACAGAAGTTGATTTTGGTGCTTAATTTTGACACAACTCACCAGAAATATATTTACCCCTATGAAAAATTACGTAAGCCCCGGTCCTTAAAAATCGGCCAAAAATTTTATTTTTCAAAAATCCCCAAATTCTGCTTAAAATTTAGGTACAACAAACAAAAGAATTGCTGTGGTGACAGAAGTTGATTTTGGTGCTTAATTTTGACACAACTCACCAGAAATATATTTACCCCTATGAAAATTTACGTAAGCCCCGGACCTTAAAAATCGGCCAAAAATTTTATTTTTCAAAAATCCCCAAATTCTGCTTAAAACTTTAGGTACAACTTAAAAAAGATTTGCTGCGGTGACAGAAGTTGATTTTGGAACTTAATTTTGACACAACTCACCAGAAATATATTTACCCGTATGAAAAATTACGTAAGCCCCGGACCTTTAAAATCGGGCCAAAAATTTTTATTTTCAAAAATCCCCAAATTCTGCTTAAAACTTTTGATACAACTTAAAAAAGAGTTGCTGTGGTGACAGAAGTTGATTTTGGTGCTTAATTTTGACACAACTCACCAGAAATATATTTATCCATATGAAAAATTACATAAGCCCCGGACCTTAAAAATCGGCCAAAATTTTTTTTTTCAAAAATCCCCAAATTCGGCTTAAAACTTTAGGTACAACTTAAAAAAGATGTGCTGCAGTGACAGAAGTTGATTTTGGTGCTTAATTTTGACTCAACTCACCAGAAATATATTTACCCGTATGAAAAATTACGTAAGCCCCGGACCTTCAAAATCGGGCTAAAAATTTTTTTTCAAAAATCCCCAAATTCTGCTTAAAACTTTTGATACAACTTAAAAAAGATTTGCTGCGGTGACAGAAGTTGATTTTGGTGCTTAATTTTGACACAACTCACCAGAAATATATTTACCCTTATGAAAAATTACATAAGCCCCGGACCTTAACAATCGGCCAAAAATTTTATTTTTCTAAAATCCCCAAATTCTGCTTAAAACTTTAGGTACAACTTAAAAAAGAATTGCTGTGGTGACAGAAGTTGATTTTGGTGCTTAATTTTGACACAACTCACCAGAAATATATTTTCCCGCATGAAAAATTACATAAGCCCCGGACCTTAAAAATCGGCCTAAAATTTTATTTTTCAAAAATCCCCAAATTCTGCTTAAAACTTTTGATACAACGTAAAAAAGATGTGCTGCGGTGACAGAAGTTGATTTTGGTGCTTAATTTTGACACAACTCACCAGAAATATATTTACCCGTATGAAAAATTACGTAAGCCCCGGACCTTAAAAATTGGCCAAAAATTTATTTTTTCAAAATTCCCCATATTCTGCTTAAAACTTTTGATACAACTTAAAAAAGATTTGCTGTGGTGAGAGAAGTTGATTTTGGTGCTTAATTTTGACACAACTCACCAGAAATATATTTACCCGTATGAAAAATTACGTAAGCCCCGGACCTTAAAAATCAGCCAAAATTTTTTTTTTTCAAAAATCCCCAAATTCTGCTTAAAACTTTAGGTACAACATAAAAATGAATTGCTGTGGTGACAGACGTTGATTTTGGTGCTTAATTTTGACACATCTCACCAGAAATATATTTACCCCTATGAAAATTTTTCGTAAACCCCGGACCTTAACAATCGGCCAAAAATTTTATTTTTCTAAAATCCCCAAATTCTGCTTAAAACTTTAGGTACAACTTAAAAAAGATTTGCTGTGGTGACAGAAGTTGATTTTGGTGCTTAATTTTGACACAACTCACCAGAAATATATTTACCCGTATGAAAAATTACGTAAGCCCCGGACCTTAAAAATCGGCCCAAATTTTTTTTTTCAAAAATCCCCAAATTCTGCTTAAAACTTTTAGTACAACTTAAAAAAGATTTGCTGTGGTGACAGAAGTTGATTTTGGTGCTTAATTTTGACACAACTCACCAGAAATATATTTACCCATTTGAAAAATTACGTAAGCCCCGGACCTTCAAAATCGGCCAAAATGTTTTTTTTTTAAAAAAATCCCCAAATTCTGCTTAAAACTTTTGATACAACTTAAAAAAGATTTGCTGCAGTGACAGAAGTTGATTTTGGTGCTTAATTTTGACACAACTCACCAGAAATATATTTACCCGTATGAAAAATTACATAAGCCCTGGACCTTAAAAATCGGGCCAAAATTTTTTTTTTCAAAAATCCCCAAATTCTGCTTAAAACTTTTGATACAGCTTAAAAAAGATGTGCTGCGGTGACAGAAGTTGATTTTGGTGCTTAATTTTGACACAACTCACCAGAAATATATTTACCCTATGAAAAATTACGTAAGCCCCGGACCTTAAAAATTGACCAAAAATTTAATTTTTCAAAAATCCCCAAATTCTGCTTAAAACTTTAGGTACAACTTAAAAAAGATTTCCTGTGATGACAGAAGTTGATTTTGGTGCTTATTTTTGACACAACTCACCAGAAATATATTTACCCATATGAAAAATTACGTAAGCCCCGGACCTTCAAAATCGGGCAAATTTTTTTTTTAAAAAATCCCCAAATTCTGCTTAAAACTTTTGATACAACTTAAAAAAGATTTGCTGCGATGATAGAAGTTGATTTTGGTGCTTAATTTTGACACAATTCACCAGAAATATATTTACCCATATGAAAAATTACGTAAGCCCCGGACCTTAAAAATCGGCCAAAAATTTTTTTTTTTCAAAAATCCCAAAATTCTGCTTAAAACTTTAGGTACAACTTAAAAAAGATTTGCTGCGGTGACAGAAGTTGATTTTGGTGCATAATTTTGACACAACTCACCAGAAATATATTTACCCGTATGAAAAATTATGTAAGCCCCGGACCTTAAAAATCGGCCAAAAATTTTTTTTTTCAAAAATCCCCAAATTCTGCTTAAAACTTTTGATACAACTTAAAAAAGAATTGCTGTGGTGACAGAAGTTGATTTTGGTGCTTAATTTTGACACAACTCACCAGAAATATATTTACCCATATGAAAAATTACGTAGGCCCCGGACCTTAAAAATCAGCCAAAAATTTTAAAAAAAAAAAAATCCCCAAATTCTGTTTAAAACTTTTGATACAACTTAAAAAAGATTTGCTGCAGTGACAGAAGTTGATTTTGGAGCTTAATTTTGACACAACTCACCAGAAATATAATTACTCATATGAAAAATTACGTAAGCCCCGGACCTTAAAAATCGGCCAAAATTTTTTTTTTCAAAATTCCCCAAATTCTGCTTAAAACTTTTGATACAAATTAAAAAATATTTGCTGCAGTGACAGAAGTTGATTTTGGTGCTTAATTTTGACACAACTCACCAGAAATATATTTACCAGTATGAAAAATTACGTAAGCCCCGGACCTTAAAAATCGGCCCAAATTTTTTTTTTCAAAAATCCCCAAATTCTGCTTAAAACTTTTAGTACAACTTAAAAAAGATTTGCTGTGGTGACAGAAGTTGATTTTGGTGCTTAATTTTGACACAACTCACCAGAAATATATTTACCCGTATGAAAAATTACATAAGCCCTGGACCTTAAAAATCGGGCCAAATTTTTTTTTTTCAAAAATCCCCAAATTCTGCTTAAAACTTTTGATACAGCTTAAAAAAGATGTGCTGCGGTGACAGAAGTTGATTTTGGTGCTTAATTTTGACACAACTCACCAGAAATATATTTAACCATATGAAAAATTACGTAAGCCCCGGACCTTAAAAATCAGCCAAAATTTTTTTTTTTCAAAAATCCCCAAATTCTGCTTAAAACTTTAGGTACAACATAAAAATGAATTGCTGTGGTGACAGACGTTGATTTTGGTGCTTAATTTTGACACATCTCACCAGAAATATATTTACCCCTATGAAAATTTTTCGTAAACCCCGGACCTTAACAATCGGCCAAAAATTTTATTTTTCTAAAATCCCCAAATTCTGCTTAAAACTTTAGGTACAACTTAAAAAAGATTTGCTGTGGTGACAGAAGTTGATTTTGGTGCTTAATTTTGACACAACTCACCAGAAATATATTTACCCGTATGAAAAATTACGTAAGCCCCGGACCTTAAAAATCGGCCCAAATTTTTTTTTTCAAAAATCCCCAAATTCTGCTTAAAACTTTTAGTACAACTTAAAAAAGATTTGCTGTGGTGACAGAAGTTGATTTTGGTGCTTAATTTTGACACAACTCACCAGAAATATATTTACCCATTTGAAAAATTACGTAAGCCCCGGACCTTCAAAATCGGCCAAAATGTTTTTTTTTTTAAAAATCCCCAAATTCTGCTTAAAACTTTTGATACAACTTAAAAAAGATTTGCTGCAGTGACAGAAGTTGATTTTGGTGCTTAATTTTGACACAACTCACCAGAAATATATTTACCCGTATGAAAAATTACATAAGCCCTGGACCTTAAAAATCGGGCCAAAATTTTTTTTTTCAAAAATCCCCAAATTCTGCTTAAAACTTTTGATACAGCTTAAAAAAGATGTGCTGCGGTGACAGAAGTTGATTTTGGTGCTTAATTTTGACACAACTCACCAGAAATATATTTACCCTATGAAAAATTACGTAAGCCCCGGACCTTAAAAATTGACCAAAAATTTAATTTTTCAAAAATCCCCAAATTCTGCTTAAAACTTTAGGTACAACTTAAAAAAGATTTCCTGTGATGACAGAAGTTGATTTTGGTGCTTAATTTTGACACAACTCACCAGAAATATATTTACCCATATGAAAAATTACGTAAGCCCCGGACCTTCAAAATCGGGCAAAATTTTTTTTAAAAAAATCCCCAAATTCTGCTTAAAACTTTTGATACAACTTAAAAAAGATTTGCTGCGATGATAGAAGTTGATTTTGGTGCTTAATTTTGACACAATTCACCAGAAATATATTTACCCATATGAAAAATTACGTAAGCCCCGGACCTTAAAAATCGGCCAAAAATTTTTTTTTTTCAAAAATCCCAAAATTCTGCTTAAAACTTTAGGTACAACTTAAAAAAGATTTGCTGCGGTGACAGAAGTTGATTTTGGTGCATAATTTTGACACAACTCACCAGAAATATATTTACCCGTATGAAAAATTATGTAAGCCCCGGACCTTAAAAATCGGCCAAAAATTTTTTTTTTCAAAAATCCCCAAATTCTGCTTAAAACTTTTGATACAACTTAAAAAAGAATTGCTGTGGTGACAGAAGTTGATTTTGGTGCTTAATTTTGACACAACTCACCAGAAATATATTTACCCATATGAAAAATTACGTAGGCCCCGGACCTTAAAAATCAGCCAAAAATTTAAAAAAAAAAAAAATCCCCAAATTCTGTTTAAAACTTTTGATACAACTTAAAAAAGATTTGCTGCAGTGACAGAAGTTGATTTTGGAGCTTAATTTTGACACAACTCACCAGAAATATAATTACTCATATGAAAAATTACGTAAGCCCCGGACCTTAAAAATCGGCCAAAATTTTTTTTTTCAAAATTCCCCAAATTCTGCTTAAAACTTTTGATACAAATTAAAAAATATTTGCTGCAGTGACAGAAGTTGATTTTGGTGCTTAATTTTGACACAACTCACCAGAAATATATTTACCAGTATGAAAAATTACGTAAGCCCCGGACCTTAAAAATCAGCCCAAATTTTTTTTTTCAAAAATCCCCAAATTCTGCTTAAAACTTTTAGTACAACTTAAAAAAGATTTGCTGTGGTGACAGAAGTTGATTTTGGTGCTTAATTTTGACACAACTCACCAGAAATATATTTACCCGTATGAAAAATTACATAAGCCCTGGACCTTAAAAATCGGGCCAAATTTTTTTTTTTCAAAAATCCCCAAATTCTGCTTAAAACTTTTGATACAGCTTAAAAAAGATGTGCTGCGGTGACAGAAGTTGATTTTGGTGCTTAATTTTGACACAACTCACCAGAAATATATTTAACCATATGAAAAATTACGTAAGCCCTGGACCTTAAAAATCGGGCAAATTTTTTTTTTTTTGAAAAATCCCCAAATTCTGCTTAAAACTTTTGGTACAACAAACAAAAGAATTGCTGTGGTGACAGAAGTTGATTTTGGTGCTTAATTTTGACACAACTCACCAGAAATATATTTACCTGTATGAAAAATTATGTAAGCCCCGGACCTTAAAAATCAGCCAAAAATTTTAAAAAAAAAAAATCCCCAAATTCTGTTTAAAACTTTTGATACAACTTAAAAATGAGTTGCTGTGGTGACAGAAGTTGATTTTGGTGCTTAATTTTGACACAACTCGCCAGAAATATATTTACCCAAATGAAAAATTCCGTAAGCCCCGGACCTTCAAAATCGGGCAAAATTTTCTTTTCAAAAATCCCCAAATTCTGCTTAAAACTTTTGATACAACTTAAAAAAGATTTGCTGCGGTGACAGAAGTTGATTTTGGTGCTTAATTTTGACACAACTCACCAGAAATATATTTACCCATATGAAAAATTACGTAAGCCCCGGACCTTCAAAATCAGCCAAAATGTTTTTTATTTTAAAAAATCCCCAAATTCTGCTTAAAACTTTTGATACAACTTAAAAAAGATTTGCTGCAGTGACAGAAGTTGATTTTGGAGCTTAATTTTGACACAACTCACCAGAAATATAATTACTCATATGAAAAATTACGTAAGCCCCGGACCTTAAAAATCGGCCAAAATTTTTTTTTTCAAAATTCCCCAAATTCTGCTTAAAACTTTTGATACAACTTAAAAAAGATGTGCTGCGGTGACAGAAGTTGATTTTGGTGCTTAATTTTGACACAACTCACCAGAAATATATTTAACCATATGAAAAATTACGTAAGCCCTGGACCTTAAAAATCGGGCAAAATTTTTTTTTTTTTGAAAAATCCCCAAATTCTGCTTAAAACTTTTGGTACAACAAACAAAAGAATTGCTGTGGTGACAGAAGTTGATTTTGGTGCTTAATTTTGACACAACTCACCAGAAATATATTTACCCCTATGAAAAATTACGTAAGCCCCGGACCTTAAAAATCGGCCCTAATTTTTTTTTTTCAAAAATCCACAAATTCTGCTTAAAACTTTTGGTACAACTTAAAAAAGATTAGCTTTGGTGACAGAAGTTGATTTTGGTGCTTAATTTTGACACAACTCACCAGAAATATATTTACCCATATGAAAAATTACATAAGCCCCGGACCTTAAAAATCGGCCAAAAATTTTATTTTTCAAAAATCCCCAAATTCTGCTTAAAACTTTAGGTACAACTTACAAAAGATTTGCTGCGGTGATAGAAGTTGATTTTGGTGCTTAATTTTGACACAACTCACCAGAAATATATTTACCTGTATGAAAAATTACATAAGCCCTGGACCTTAAAAATCGGGCCAAAATTTTTTTTTTCAAAAATCCCCAAATTCTGCTTAAAACTTTTGATACAGCTTAAAAAAGATGTGCTGCGGTGACAGAAGTTGATTTTGGTGCTTAATTTTGACACAACTCACCAGAAATATATTTAACCATATGAAAAATTACGTAAGCCCTGGACCTTAAAAATTGGCCAAAATTGTTTTTTTCAAAAATCCCCAAATTCTGCTTAAAACTTTTACTACAACTTAAAAAAGATTTGTTGTGGTGACAGAAGTTGATTTTGCTGCTTAATTTTGACACAACTCACCAGAAATATATTTACCCATATGAAAAATTATGTAAGCCCCGGACCTTAAAAATCGGCCAAAAATTTTTTTTTTCAAAAATCCCCAAATTCTGCTTAAAACTTTTGATACAACTTAAAAAAGATTTGCTGCAGTGACAGAAGTTGATTTTGGTGCTTAATTTTGACACAACTCACCAGAAATATATTTACCCGTATGAAAAATTACGTAAGCCCCGGACCTTAAAAATCGGCCCAAATTTTTTTTTTTCAAAAATCCACAAATTCTGCTTAAAACTTTTGATACAACTTAAAAAAGATTTGCTTTGGTGACAGAAGTTGATTTTGGTGCTTAATTTTGACACAACTCACCAGAAATATATTTACCCGTATGAAAAATTACGTAAGCAACGGACCTTAAAAATCGGCCAAAATTTTTTTTCAAAAATCCCCAAATTCTGCTTAAAACTTTTGATACAACTTAAAAAAGATTTGCTGCGATGATAGATGTTGATTTTGGTGCTTAATTTTGACACAACTCACCAGAAATATATTTACCCATATGAAAAATTAAGTAAGCCCCGGACCTTAAAAATCGGCCAAAATTTTTTTTTTTTCAAAAATCCCCAAATTCTGCTTAAAACTTTAGGTACAACTTAAAAAAGATTTGCTGCGGCGACAGAAGTTGATTTTGGAACTTAATTTTGACACAACTCACCAGAAATATATTTACCCGTATGAAAAATTATGTAAGCCCCGGACCTTAAAAATCGGCCAAAATTTTTTTTTTTCAAAAATCCCCAAATTCTGCTTAAAACTTTAGGTACAACTTAAAAAAGATTTGCTGCGGTGACAGAAGTTGATTTTGGTGCTTAATTTTGACACAACTCACCAGAAATATATTTACCGTATGAAAAATTACGTAAGCCCTGGATCTTAAAAATCGGGCTAAAATTTTTTTTTTCAAAAATCCCCAAATTCTACTTAAAACTTTTGATACAACTTAAAAAAGATGTGCTGCGGTGACAGAAGTTGATTTTGGTGCTTAATTTTGACACAACTCACCAGAAATATATTTACCCATATGAAAAATTACGTAAGCCCTGGACCTTAAAAATCGGCCAAAATTTTTTTTTTTTCAAAATTACCCAAATTCTGCTTAAAACTTTTGGTACAACATAAAAAAGAATTGCTGTGGTGACAGAAGTTGATTTTGGTGCTTAATTTTGACACAACTCACCAGAAATATATTTACCCCTATGAAAAATTACGTAAGCCCCGGACCTTAAAAATCGGCCAAAAATTTTATTTTTCAAAAATCCCCAAATTCTGCTTAAAACTTTAGGTACAACTTAAAAAAGATTTGCTGAGGTGACAGAAGTTGATTTTGGAACTTAATTTTGACACAACTCACCAGAAATATATTTACCCCTATGAAAAATTACGTAAGCCCCGGACCTTAAAAATCGGGCCAAAAATTTTTATTTTCAAAAATCCCCAAATTCTGCTTAAAACTTTTGATACAACTTAAAAAAGAGTTGCTGTGGTGACAGAAGTTGATTTTGGTGCTTAATTTTGACACAACAAACCAGAAATAAATTTATCCATATGAAAATTTACATAAGCCCCGGACCTTAAAAATCGGCCAAAATTTTTTTTTTCAAAAATCCCCAAATTCGGCTTAAAACTTTAGGTACAACTTAAAAAAGATGTGCTGCAGTGACAGAAGTTGATTTTGGTGCTTAATTTTGACACAACTCACCAGAAATATATTTACCCGTATGAAAAATTACGTAAGCCCCGGACCTTCAAAATCGGGCTAAAAATTTTTTTTCAAAAATCCCCAAATTCTGCTTAAAACTTTTGATACAACTTAAAAAAGATTTGCTGCGGTGACAGAAGTTGATTTTGGTGCTTAATTTTGACACAACTCACCAGAAATATATTTACCCTTATGAAAAATTACATAAGCCCCGGACCTTAACAATCAGCCAAAAATGTTATTTCTCTAAAATCCCCAAATTCTGCTTAAAACTTTTGATACAACTTAAAAAAGATTTGCTGTGGTGACAGAAGTTGATTTTGGTGCTTAATTTTGACACAACTCACCAGAAATATATTTACCCGTATGAAAAATTACGTAAGCCCCGGACCTTAAAAATCGGCCCAAATTTTATATTTTTCAAAAATCCCCAAATTCTGCTTAAAACTTTAGGTACAACTTAAAAAAGATTTCCTGTGGTGACAGAAGTTGATTTTGGTGCTTAATTTTGACACAACTCACCAGAAATATATTTACCCATATGAAAAATTACGTAGGCCCCGGACCTTAAAAATCAGCCAAAAATTTAAAAAAAAAAAAAATCCCCAAATTCTGTTTAAAACTTTTGATACAACTTAAAAAAGATTTGCTGCAGTGACAGAAGTTGATTTTGGAGCTTAATTTTGACACAACTCACCAGAAATATAATTACTCATATGAAAAATTACGTAAGCCCCGGACCTTAAAAATCGGCCAAAATTTTTTTTTTCAAAATTCCCCAAATTCTGCTTAAAACTTTTGATACAAATTAAAAAATATTTGCTGCAGTGACAGAAGTTGATTTTGGTGCTTAATTTTGACACAACTCACCAGAAATATATTTACCAGTATGAAAAATTACGTAAGCCCCGGACCTTAAAAATCGGCCCAAATTTTTTTTTTCAAAAATCCCCAAATTCTGCTTAAAACTTTTAGTACAACTTAAAAAAGATTTGCTGTGGTGACAGAAGTTGATTTTGGTGCTTAATTTTGACACAACTCACCAGAAATATATTTACCCGTATGAAAAATTACATAAGCCCTGGACCTTAAAAATCGGGCCAAATTTTTTTTTTTCAAAAATCCCCAAATTCTGCTTAAAACTTTTGATACAGCTTAAAAAAGATGTGCTGCGGTGACAGAAGTTGATTTTGGTGCTTAATTTTGACACAACTCACCAGAAATATATTTAACCATATGAAAAATTACGTAAGCCCTGGACCTTAAAAATCGGGCAAATTTTTTTTTTTTTGAAAAATCCCCAAATTCTGCTTAAAACTTTTGGTACAACAAACAAAAGAATTGCTGTGGTGACAGAAGTTGATTTTGGTGCTTAATTTTGACACAACTCACCAGAAATATATTTACCTGTATGAAAAATTATGTAAGCCCCGGACCTTAAAAATCAGCCAAAAATTTTAAAAAAAAAAATCCCCAAATTCTGTTTAAAACTTTTGATACAACTTAAAAATGAGTTGCTGTGGTGACAGAAGTTGATTTTGGTGCTTAATTTTGACACAACTCGCCAGAAATATATTTACCCAAATGAAAAATTCCGTAAGCCCCGGACCTTCAAAATCGGGCAAAATTTTCTTTTCAAAAATCCCCAAATTCTGCTTAAAACTTTTGATACAACTTAAAAAAGATTTGCTGCGGTGACAGAAGTTGATTTTGGTGCTTAATTTTGACACAACTCACCAGAAATATATTTACCCATATGAAAAATTACGTAAGCCCCGGACCTTCAAAATCAGCCAAAATGTTTTTTATTTTAAAAAATCCCCAAATTCTGCTTAAAACTTTTGATACAACTTAAAAAAGATTTGCTGCAGTGACAGAAGTTGATTTTGGAGCTTAATTTTGACACAACTCACCAGAAATATAATTACTCATATGAAAAATTACGTAAGCCCCGGACCTTAAAAATCGGCCAAAATTTTTTTTTTCAAAATTCCCCAAATTCTGCTTAAAACTTTTGATACAAATTAAAAAATATTTGCTGCAGTGACAGAAGTTGATTTTGGTGCTTAATTTTGACACAACTCACCAGAAATATATTTACCAGTATGAAAAATTACGTAAGCCCTGGACCTTAAAAATCGGGCCAAATTTTTTTTTTCAAAAATCCCCAAATTCTGCTTAAAACTTTTAGTACAACTTAAAAAAGATGTGCTGCGGTGACAGAAGTTGATTTTGGTGCTTAATTTTGACACAACTCACCAGAAATATATTTAACCATATGAAAAATTACGTAAGCCCTGGACCTTAAAAATCGGGCAAAATTTTTTTTTTTTTGAAAAATCCCCAAATTCTGCTTAAAACTTTTGGTACAACAAACAAAAGAATTGCTGTGGTGACAGAAGTTGATTTTGGTGCTTAATTTTGACACAACTCACCAGAAATATATTTACCCCTATGAAAAATTACGTAAGCCCCGGACCTTAAAAATCGGCCCTAATTTTTTTTTTTCAAAAATCCACAAATTCTGCTTAAAACTTTTGGTACAACTTAAAAAAGATTAGCTTTGGTGACAGAAGTTGATTTTGGTGCTTAATTTTGACACAACTCACCAGAAATATATTTACCCATATGAAAAATTACATAAGCCCCGGACCTTAAAAATCGGCCAAAAATTTTATTTTTCAAAAATCCCCAAATTCTGCTTAAAACTTTAGGTACAACTTACAAAAGATTTGCTGCGGTGATAGAAGTTGATTTTGGTGCTTAATTTTGACACAACTCACCAGAAATATATTTACCTGTATGAAAAATTACATAAGCCCTGGACCTTAAAAATCGGGCCAAAATTTTTTTTTTCAAAAATCCCCAAATTCTGCTTAAAACTTTTGATACAGCTTAAAAAAGATGTGCTGCGGTGACAGAAGTTGATTTTGGTGCTTAATTTTGACACAACTCACCAGAAATATATTTAACCATATGAAAAATTACGTAAGCCCTGGACCTTAAAAATTGGCCAAAATTTTTTTTTTCAAAAATCCCCAAATTCTGCTTAAAACTTTTACTACAACTTAAAAAAGATTTGTTGTGGTGACAGAAGTTGATTTTGCTGCTTAATTTTGACACAACTCACCAGAAATATATTTACCCATATGAAAAATTATGTAAGCCCCGGACCTTAAAAATCGGCCAAAAATTTTTTTTTTCAAAAATCCCCAAATTCTGCTTAAAACTTTTGATACAACTTAAAAAAGATTTGCTGCAGTGACAGAAGTTGATTTTGGTGCTTAATTTTGACACAACTCACCAGAAATATATTTACCCGTATGAAAAATTACGTAAGCCCCGGACCTTAAAAATCGGCCCAAATTTTTTTTTTTCAAAAATCCACAAATTCTGCTTAAAACTTTTGATACAACTTAAAAAAGATTTGCTTTGGTGACAGAAGTTGATTTTGGTGCTTAATTTTGACACAACTCACCAGAAATATATTTACCCGTATGAAAAATTACGTAAGCAACGGACCTTAAAAATCGGCCAAAATTTTTTTTCAAAAATCCCCAAATTCTGCTTAAAACTTTTGATACAACTTAAAAAAGATTTGCTGCGATGATAGAAGTTGATTTTGGTGCTTAATTTTGACACAACTCACCAGAAATATATTTACCCATATGAAAAATTAAGTAAGCCCCGGACCTTAAAAATCGGCCAAAATTTTTTTTTTTTCAAAAATCCCCAAATTCTGCTTAAAACTTTAGGTACAACTTAAAAAAGATTTGCTGCGGCGACAGAAGTTGATTTTGGAACTTAATTTTGACACAACTCACCAGAAATATATTTACCCGTATGAAAAATTATGTAAGCCCCGGACCTTAAAAATCGGCCAAAATTTTTTTTTTTCAAAAATCCCCAAATTCTGCTTAAAACTTTAGGTACAACTTAAAAAAGATTTGCTGCGGTGACAGAAGTTGATTTTGGTGCTTAATTTTGACACAACTCACCAGAAATATATTTACCGTATGAAAAATTACGTAAGCCCTGGATCTTAAAAATCGGGCTAAAATTTTTTTTTTCAAAAATCCCCAAATTCTACTTAAAACTTTTGATACAACTTAAAAAAGATGTGCTGCGGTGACAGAAGTTGATTTTGGTGCTTAATTTTGACACAACTCACCAGAAATATATTTACCCATATGAAAAATTACATAAGCCCCGGACCTTAAAAATCGGCCAAAATTTTTTTTTTTTCAAAATTACCCAAATTCTGCTTAAAACTTTTGGTACAACATAAAAAAGAATTGCTGTGGTGACAGAAGTTGATTTTGGTGCTTAATTTTGACACAACTCACCAGAAATATATTTACCCCTATGAAAAATTACGTAAGCCCCGGACCTTAAAAATCGGCCAAAAATTTTATTTTTCAAAAATCCCCAAATTCTGCTTAAAACTTTAGGTAGAACTTAAAAAATATTTGCTGCGGTGACAGAAGTTGATTTTGGAACTTAATTTTGACACAACTCACCAGAAATATATTTACCCGTATGAAAAATTATGTAAGCCCCGGACCTTAAAAATTGGCCCAAAATTTTTTTTTTCAAAAATCCCCAAATTCTGCTTAAAACTTTTGATACAACTTAAAAAAGATGTGCTGCGGTGACAGAATTTGATTTTGGTGCTTAATTTTGACACAACTCACCAGAAATATATTTACCCGTATGAAAAATTACGTAAGCCCCGGACCATAAAAATCAGCCAAAATTTTTTTTTTTCAAAAATCCCCAAATTCTGCTTAAAACTTTAGGTACAACATAAAAATGAATTGCTGTGGTGACAGACGTTGATTTTGGTGCTTAATTTTGACACATCTCACCAGAAATATATTTACCCCTATGAAAAATTTTCGTAAACCCCGGACCTTAACAATCGGCCAAAAATTTTATTTTTCTAAAATCCCCAAATTCTGCTTAAAACTTTAGGTACAACTTAAAAAAGATTTGCTGTGGTGACAGAAGTTGATTTTGGTGCTTAATTTTGACACAACTCA
This sequence comes from Taudactylus pleione, assembly GCA_031769625.1. NCBI lineage: Eukaryota > Metazoa > Chordata > Amphibia > Anura > Myobatrachidae > Taudactylus > Taudactylus pleione. The sequence continues at coordinate 88,952 of JAUIMM010002648.1, read as the reverse complement.
CCAGAAATATATTTACCCGTATGAAAAATTACGTAAGCCCCGGACCTTAAAAATCGGCCCAAATTTTTTTTTTCAAAAATCCCCAAATTCTGCTTAAAACTTTTAGTACAACTTAAAAAAGATTTGCTGTGGTGACAGAAGTTGATTTTGGTGCTTAATTTTGACACAACTCACCAGAAATATATTTACCCATTTGAAAAATTACGTAAGCCCCGGACCTTCAAAATCGGCCAAAATGTTTTTTTTTTTAAAAATCCCCAAATTCTGCTTAAAACTTTTGATACAACTTAAAAAAGATTTGCTGCAGTGACAGAAGTTGATTTTGGTGCTTAATTTTGACACAAGTCACCAGAAATATATTTACCCGTATGAAAAATTACATAAGCCCTGGACCTTAAAAATCGGGCCAAAATTTTTTTTTTTCAAAAATCCCCAAATTCTGCTTAAAACTTTTGATACAGCTTAAAAAGATGTGCTGCGGTGACAGAAGTTGATTTTGGTGCTTAATTTTGACACAACTCACCAGAAATATATTTAACCATATGAAAAATTACGTAAGCCCTGGACCTTAAAAATCGGGCAAAATTTTTTTTTTTTTTAAAAATCCCCAAATTCTGCTTAAAACTTTAGGTACAACAAACAAAAGAATTGCTGTGGTGACAGAAGTTGATTTTGGTGCTTAATTTTGACACAACTCACCAGAAATATATTTACCCCTATGAAAAATTACGTAAGCCCCGGACCTTAAAAATTGACCAAAAATTTAATTTTTCAAAAATCCCCAAATTCTGCTTAAAACTTTAGGTACAACTTAAAAAAGATTTGCTGCGGTGACAGAAGTTGATTTTGGAACTTAATTTTGACACAACTCACCAGAAATATATTTACCCATATGAAAAATTACGTAAGCCCCGGACCTTAAAAATCGGGCCAAAATTTTTTTTTTTCAAAAATCCCCAAATTCTGCTCAAAACTTTTGATACAACTTAAAAAAGAGTTGCTGTGGTGACAGAAGTTGATTTTGGTGCTTAATTTTGACACAACTCACTAGAAATATATTTATCCATATGAAAAATTACATAAGCCCCGGACCTTAAAAATCGGCCAAAAATTTTTTTTTCAAAAATCCCCAAATTCTGCTTAAAACTTTAGGTATAACTTAAAAAAGATGTGCTGCGGTGACAGAAGTTGATTTTGGTGCTTAATTTTGACACAACTCATAAGAAATATATTTACCCATATGAAAAATTACGTACGCCCCGGACCTTCAAAATCGGGCTAAAAATGTTTTTTCAAAAATCCCCAAATTCTGCTTAAAACTTTTGATACAACTTAAAAAAGATTTGCTGCGGTGACAGAAGTTGATTTTGGTGCTTAATTTTGACACAACTCACCAGAAATATATTTACCCTTATGAAAAATTACATAAGCCCCGGACCTTAACAATCGGCCAAAAATTTTATTTTTCTAAAATCCCCAAATTCTGCTTAAAACTTTAGGTACAACTTAAAAAAGAATTGATGTGGTGACAGAAGTTGATTTTGGTGCTTAATTTTGACACAACTCACCAGAAATATATTTACCCGTATGAGAAATTACGTAAGCCCCGGACCTTAAAAATCGGCCAAAATTTTTTTTTTTTCAAAAATCCCCAAATTCTGCTTAAAACTTTTACTACAACTTAAAAAAGATTTGTTGTGGTGACAGAAGTTGATTTTGGTGCTTAATTTTGACACAACTCACCAGAAATATATTTACCCATATGAAAAATTATGTAAGCCCCGGACCTTAAAAATCGGCCAAAAATTTTTTTTTTCAAAGATCCCCATATTCTGCTTAAAACTTTTGATACAACTTAAAAAAGATTTGCTGCAGTGACAGAAGTTGATTTTGGTGCTTAATTTTGACACAACTCACCAGAAATATATTTACCCGTATGAAAAATTACGTAAGCCCCGGACCTTAAAAATCGGCCCAAATTGTTTTTTTTCAAAAATCCACAAATTCTGCTTAAAACTTTTGGTACAACTTAAAAAAGATTTGCTTTGGTGACAGAAGTTGATTTTGGTGCTTAATTTTGACACAACTCACCAGAAATATATTTACCCGTATGAAAAATTACGTAAGCAACGGACCTTAAAAATCGGCCAAAATTTTTTTTCAAAAATCCCCAAATTCTGCTTAAAACTTTTGATACAACTTAAAAAAGATTTGCTGCGATGATAGAAGTTGATTTTGGTGCTTAATTTTGACACAACTCACCAGAAATATATTTACCCATATGAAAAATTAAGTAAGCCCCGGACCTTAAAAATCGGCCAAAATTTTTTTTTTTTCAAAAATCCCCAAATTCTGCTTAAAACTTTAGGTACAACTTAAAAAAGATTTGCTGCGGTGACAGAAGTTGATTTTGGTGCTTAATTTTGACACAACTCACCAGAAATATATTTACCGTATGAAAAATTACGTAAGCCCTGGAGCTTAAAAATCGGGCTAAAATTTTTTTTTTCAAAAATCCCCAAATTCTACTTAAAACTTTTGATACAACTTAAAAAAGATGTGCTGCGGTGACAGAAGTTGATTTTGGTGCTTAATTTTGACACAACTCACCAGAAATATATTTACCCATATGAAAAATTATGTAAGCCCCGGACCTTAAAAATCGTCCAAATTTTTTTTTTTTTCAAAATTACCCAAATTCTGCTTAAAACTTTTGGTACAACATAAAAAAGAATTGCTGTGGTGACAGAAGTTGATTTTTGTGCTTAATTTTGACACAACTCACCAGAAATATATTTACCTCTATGAAAAATTACGTAAGCCCCGGACCTTAAAAATCGGCCAAAAATTTTATTTTTCAAAAATCCCCAAATTCTGCTTAAAACTTTAGGTACAACTTAAAAAAGATTTGCTGCGGTGACAGAAGTTGATTTTGGAACTTAATTTTGACACAACTCACCAGAAATATTTTTACCCGTATGAAAAATTACGTAAGCCCCGGACCATAAAAATCGGCCAAAAAATTTTTTTTTCTAAATTCCCCAAATTCTGCTTAAAACTTTTGATACAACTTAAAAAAGATTTGCTGTGGTGACAGAAGTTGATTTTGGTGCTTAATTTTGACACAACTCACCAGAAATATATTTACCCGTATGAAAAATTACGTAAGCCCCGGACCTTAAAAATCGGCCCAAATTTTTTATTTTTCAAAAATCCCCAAATTCTGCTTAAAACTTTAGGTACAACTTAAAAAAGATTTCCTGTGGTGACAGAAGTTGATTTTGGTGCTTAATTTTGACACAACTCACCAGAAATATATTTACCCATATGAAAAATTACGTAAGCCCCGGACCTTAAAAATCGGCCAAAAATTTTTTTTTAAAAAAATCCCCAAATTCTGCTTAAAACTTTTAGTACAACTTAAAAAAGATGTGCTGCGGTGACAGAAGTTGATTTTGGTGCTTAATTTTGACACAACTCACCAGAAATATATTTACCCATATGAAAAATTACGTAAGCCCCGGACCTTCAAAATTGGCCAAAAATTTTTTTTTTCAAAAATCCCCAAATTCTGCTTAAAACTTTAGGTACAACTTAAAAAAGATGTCCTGTGGTGACAGAAGTTGATTTTGGTGCTTAATTTTGACACAACTCACCAGAAATATATTTACCCATATGAAAAATTACGTAAGCCCCGGACATTAAAAATTGGCCAAAAATTTTTTTTTTCAAAAATCCCCAAATTCTGCTTAAAACTTTTAGTACAACTTAAAAAAGATGTGCTGCGGTGACAGAAGTTGATTTTGGTGCTTAATTTTGACACAACTCACCAGAAATATATTTACCCATATGAAAAATTACGTAAGCCCCGGACCTTCAAAATCGGCCAAAATTTTTTTTTTTCAAAAATCCCCAAATTCTGCTTAAAACTTTAGGTACAACTTAAAAAAGATTTGCTGCGGTGACAGAAGTTGATTTTGGTGCTTAATTTTGACACAACTCACCAGAAATATATTTACCCGTATGAAACATGACATAAGCCCTGGACCTTAAAAATCGGGCAAGAATTTTTTTTTTCAAAAATCCCCAAATTCTGCTTAAAACTTTTGATACAACTTAAAAAAGATGTGCTGCGGTGACAGAAGTTGATTTTGGTGCTTAATTTTGACACAACTCACCAGAAATATATTTAACCATATGAAAAATTACGTAAGCCCTGGACCTTAAAAATCGGCCCAAATTTTTTTTTTTTCAAAAATCCCCAAATTCTGCTTAAAACTTTAGGTACAACAAACAAAAGAATTGCTGTGGTGACAGAAGTTGATTTTGGTGCTTAATTTTGACACAACTCACCAGAAATATATTTACCCCTATGAAAAATTACGTATGCCCCGGACCTTAAAAATCGGCCAAAAATTTTATTTTTCAAAAATCCCCAAATTCTGCTTAAAACTTTAGGTACAACTTAAAAAAGATTTGCTGAGGTGACAGAAGTTGATTTTGGAACTTAATTTTGACACAACTCACCAGAAATATATTTACCCCTATGAAAAATTACGTATGCCCCGGACCTTAAAAATCGGCCAAAAATTTTATTTTTCAAAAATCCCCAAATTCTGCTTAAAACTTTAGGTACAACTTAAAAAAGATTTGCTGAGGTGACAGAAGTTGATTTTGGAACTTAATTTTGACACAACTCACCAGAAATATATTTACCCCTATGAAAAATTACGTAAGCCCCGGACTTTAAAAATCGGGCAAAAATTTTTTTTTTTCAAAAATCCCCAAATTCTGCTTAAAACTTTTGATACAACTTAAAAAAGAGTTGTTGTGGTGACAGAAGTTGATTTTGGTGCTTAATTTTGACACAACTCACCAGAAATATATTTACCCCTATGAAAAATTACGTAAGCCCCGGACTTTAAAAATCGGGCAAAATTTTTTTTTTTTCAAAAATCCCCAAATTCTGCTTAAAACTTTTGATACAACTTAAAAAAGAGTTGTTGTGGTGACAGAAGTTGATTTTGGTGCTTAATTTTGACACAACTCACCAGAAATATATTTACCCCTATGAAAAATTACGTAAGCCCCGGTCCTTAAAAATCGGCCTAAAATTTTATTTTTCAAAAATCCCCAAATTCTGCTTAAAACTTTAGGTACAACAAACATAAGAATTGCTGTGGTGACAGAAGTTGATTTTGGTGCTTAATTTTGACACAAATCACCAGAAATATATTTACCCCTTTGAAAAATTACGTAAGCCCCGGACCTTAAAAATCGGCCAAAAATTTTATTTTTCAAAAATCCCCAAATTCTGCTTAAAACTTTAGGTACAACTTAAAAAAGATTTGCTGCGGTGACAGAAGTTGATTTTGGAACTTAATTTTGACACAACTCACCAGAAATATATTTACCCGTATGAAAAATTACGTAAGCCCCGGACCTTAAAAATGGGGCCAAAAATTTTTATTTTCAAAAATCCCCAAATTCTGCTTAAAACTTTTGATACAACTTAAAAAAGAGTTGCTGTGGTGACAGAAGTTGATTTTGGTGCTTAATTTTGACACAACAAACCAGAAATAAATTTATCCATATGAAAATTTACATAAGCCCCGGACCTTAAAAATCGGCAAAAATTTTTTTTTTCAAAAATCCCCAAATTCGGCTTAAAACTTTAGGTACAACTTAAAAAAGATGTGCTGCAGTGACAGAAGTTGATTTTGGTGCTTAATTTTGACACAACTCACCAGAAATATATTTACCCGTATGAAAAATTACGTAAGCCCCGGACATTCAAAATCGGGCTAAAATTTTTTTTTCAAAAATCCCCAAATTCAGCTTAAAACTTTTGATACAACTTAAAAAAGATTTGCTGCGGTGACAGAAGTTGATTTTGGTGCTTAATTTTGACACAACTCACCAGAAATATATTTACCCTTATGAAAAATTACATAAGCCCCGGACCTTAACAATCGGCCAAAAATGTTATTTCTCTAAAATCCCCAAATTCTGCTTAAAACTTTAGGTACAACTTAAAAAAGAATTGCTGTGGTGACAGAAGTTGATTTTGGTGCTTAATTTTGACACAACTCACCAGAAATATATTTACCCCTATGAAAAATTACGTAAGCCCCGGACCTTAAAAATCGGCCAAAATTTTTTTTTTTTTTAAATTACCCAAATTCTGCTTAAAACTTTTGGTACAACATAAAAAAGAATTGCTGTGTTGACAGAAGTTGATTTTGGTGCTTAATTTTGACACAACTCACCAGAAATATATTTACCCCTATGAAAAATTACGTAAGCCCCGGACCTTCAAAATCGGCCAAAATTTTTTTTTTTAAAAATCCCCAAATTCTGCTTAAAACTTTAGGTACAACATAAAAAAGATTTGCTGCAGTGACAGAAGTTGATTTTGGTGCTTAATTTTGACACATCTCACCAGAAATATATTTACACCTATGAAAAATTACGTAAGCCCCGGACATTAAAAATTGGCCAAAAATTTTATTTTTCAAAAATCCCCAAATTCTGCTTAAAACTTTAGGTACAACTTAAAAAAGATTTGCTGCGGTGACAGAAGTTGATTTTGGTGCTTAATTTTGACACAACTCACCAGAAATATATTTACCCGTATGAAAAATGACATAAGCCCTGGACCTTAAAAATCGGGCAAAAATTTTTTTTTTCAAAAATCCCCAAATTCTGCTTAAAACTTTTGATACAACTTGAAAAAGATGTGCTGCGGTGACAGAAGTTGATTTTGGTGCTTAATTTTGACACAACTCACCAGAAATATATTTAACCATATGAAAAATTACGTAAGCCCTGGACCTTAAAAATCGGCCCAAATTTTTTTTTTTTCAAAAATCCCCAAATTCTGCTTAAAACTTTAGGTACAACAAACAAAAGAATTGCTGTGGTGACAGAAGTTGATTTTGGTGCTTAATTTTGACACAACTCACCAGAAATATATTTACCCCTATGAAAAATTACGTATGCCCCGGACCTTAAAAATCGGCCAAAAATTTTATTTTTCAAAAATCCCCAAATTCTGCTTAAAACTTTAGGTACAACTTAAAAAAGATTTGCTGAGGTGACAGAAGTTGATTTTGGAACTTAATTTTGACACAACTCACCAGAAATATATTTACCCCTATGAAAAATTACGTAAGCCCCGGACCTTAAAAATCGGGCCAAAAATTTTTATTTTCAAAAATCCCCAAATTCTGCTTAAAACTTTTGATACAACTTAAAAAAGAGTTGCTGTGGTGACAGAAGTTGATTTTGGTGCTTAATTTTGACACAACAAACCAGAAATAAATTTATCCATATGAAAATTTACATAAGCCCCGGACCTTAAAAATCGGCCAAAATTTTTTTTTTCAAAAATCCCCAAATTCGGCTTAAAACTTTAGGTACAACTTAAAAAAGATGTGCTGCAGTGACAGAAGTTGATTTTGGTGCTTAATTTTGACACAACTCACCAGAAATATATTTACCCGTATGAAAAATTACGTAAGCCCCGGACCTTCAAAATCGGGCTAAAAATTTTTTTTCAAAAATCCCCAAATTCTGCTTAAAACTTTTGATACAACTTAAAAAAGATTTGCTGCGGTGACAGAAGTTGATTTTGGTGCTTAATTTTGACACAACTCACCAGAAATATATTTACCCTTATGAAAAATTACATAAGCCCCGGACCTTAACAATCAGCCAAAAATGTTATTTCTCTAAAATCCCCAAATTCTGCTTAAAACTTTTGATACAACTTAAAAAAGATTTGCTGTGGTGACAGAAGTTGATTTTGGTGCTTAATTTTGACACAACTCACCAGAAATATATTTACCCGTATGAAAAATTACGTAAGCCCCGGACCTTAAAAATCGGCCCAAATTTTATATTTTTCAAAAATCCCCAAATTCTGCTTAAAACTTTAGGTACAACTTAAAAAAGATTTCCTGTGGTGACAGAAGTTGATTTTGGTGCTTAATTTTGACACAACTCACCAGAAATATATTTACCCATATGAAAAATTACGTAAGCCCCGGACCTTAAAAATCGGCCAAAAATTTTTTTTTTCAAAAATCCCCAAATTCTGCTTAAAACTTTTAGTACAACTTAAAAAAGATGTGCTGCGGTGACAGAAGTTGATTTTGGTGCTTAATTTTGACACAACTCACCAGAAATATATTTACCCATATGAAAAATTACGTAAGCCCCGGACCTTCAAAATCGGCCCAAAATTTTTTTTTTCAAAAATCCCCAAATTCTGCTTAAAACTTTAGGTACAACTTAAAAAAGATTTCCTGTGGTGACAGAAGTTGATTTTGGTGCTTAATTTTGACACAACTCACCAGAAATATATTTACCCGTATGAAAAATTACGTAAGCCCCGGACCTTCAAAATCGGCCAAAAATTTTTTTTTTCAAAAATCCCCAAATTCTGCTTAAAACTTTTAGTACAACTTAAAAAAGATGTGCTGCAGTGACAGAAGTTGATTTTGGTGCTTAATTTTGACACAACTCACCAGAAATATATTTACCCATATGAAAAATTACGTAAGCCCCGGACCTTCAAAATCGGCCAAAATTTTTTTTTTTCAAAAATCCCCAAATTCTGCTTAAAACTTTAGGTACAACATAAAAAAGATTTGCTGCAGTGACAGAAGTTGATTTTGGTGCTTAATTTTGACACATCTCACCAGAAATATATTTACACCTATGAAAAATTACGTAAGCCCCGGACATTAAAAATTGGCCAAAAATTTTATTTTTCAAAAATCCCCAAATTCTGCTTAAAACTTTAGGTACAACTTAAAAAAGATTTGCTGCGGTGACAGAAGTTGATTTTGGTGCTTAATTTTGACACAACTCACCAGAAATATATTTACCCGTATGAAAAATGACATAAGCCCTGGACCTTAAAAATCGGGCAAAAATTTTTTTTTTCAAAAATCCCCAAATTCTGCTTAAAACTTTTGATACAACTTAAAAAAGATGTGCTGCGGTGACAGAAGTTGATTTTGGTGCTTAATTTTGACACAACTCACCAGAAATATATTTAACCATATGAAAAATTACGTAAGCCCTGGACCTTAAAAATCGGCCCAAATTTTTTTTTTTTCAAAAATCCCCAAATTCTGCTTAAAACTTTAGGTACAACAAACAAAAGAATTGCTGTGGTGACAGAAGTTGATTTTGGTGCTTAATTTTGACACAACTCACCAGAAATATATTTACCCCTATGAAAAATTACGTATGCCCCGGACCTTAAAAATCGGCCAAAAATTTTATTTTTCAAAAATCCCCAAATTCTGCTTAAAACTTTAGGTACAACTTAAAAAAGATTTGCTGAGGTGACAGAAGTTGATTTTGGAACTTAATTTTGACACAACTCACCAGAAATATATTTACCCCTATGAAAAATTACGTAAGCCCCGGACCTTAAAAATCGGGCAAAAAATTTTTTTTTTCAAAAATCCCCAAATTCTGCTTAAAACTTTTGGTACAACTTAAAAAAGATTAGCTTTGGTGACAGAAGTTGATTTTGGTGCTTAATTTTGACACAACTCACCAGAAATATATTTACCCATATGAAAAATTACATAAGCCCCGGACCTTAAAAATCGGCCAAAAATTTTATTTTTCAAAAATCCCCAAATTCTGCTTAAAACTTTAGGTACAACTTACAAAAGATTTGCTGCGGTGATAGAAGTTGATTTTGGTGCTTAATTTTGACACAACTCACCAGAAATATATTTACCTGTATGAAAAATTACATAAGCCCTGGACCTTAAAAATCGGGCCAAAATTTTTTTTTTCAAAAATCCCCAAATTCTGCTTAAAACTTTTGATACAGCTTAAAAAAGATGTGCTGCGGTGACAGAAGTTGATTTTGGTGCTTAATTTTGACACAACTCACCAGAAATATATTTAACCATATGAAAAATTACGTAAGCCCCGGACCTTAAAAATTGGCCAAAATTTTTTTTTTTTCCAAAATCCCCAAATTCTGCTTAAAACTTTTACTACAACTTAAAAAAGATTTGTTGTGGTGACAGAAGTTGATTTTGCTGCTTAATTTTGACACAACTCACCAGAAATATATTTACCCATATGAAAAATTACGTAAGCCCCGGACCATAAAAATGGGCCAAAAATTTTTTTTTTCTAAATTCCCCAAATTCTGCTTAAAACTTTTGATACAACTTAAAAAAGATTTGCTGTGGTGACAGAAGTTGATTTTGGTGCTTAATTTTGACACAACTCACCAGAAATATATTTACCCGTATGAAAAATTACGTAAGCCCCGGACCTTAAAAATCGGCCCAAATTTTATATTTTTCAAAAATCCCCAAATTCTGCTTAAAACTTTAGGTACAACTTAAAAAAGATTTCCTGTGGTGACAGAAGTTGATTTTGGTGCTTAATTTTGACACAACTCACCAGAAATATATTTACCCATATGAATAATTACGTAAGCCCCGGACCTTAAAAATCGGCCAAAAATTTTTTTTTTCAAAAATCCCCAAATTCTGCTTAAAACTTTTAGTACAACTTAAAAAAGATGTGCTGCGGTGACAGAAGTTGATTTTGGTGCTTAATTTTGACACAACTCACCAGAAATATATTTACCCATATGAAAAATTACGTAAGCCCCGGACCTTCAAAATCGGCCCAAAATTTTTTTTTTCAAAAATCCCCAAATTCTGCTTAAAACTTTAGGTACAACTTAAAAAAGATTTCCTGTGGTGACAGAAGTTGATTTTGGTGCTTAATTTTGACACAACTCACCAGAAATATATTTACCCGTATGAAAAATTACGTAAGCCCCGGACCTTCAAAATCGGCCAAAAATTTTTTTTTTCAAAAATCCCCAAATTCTGCTTAAAACTTTTAGTACAACTTAAAAAAGATGTGCTGCAGTGACAGAAGTTGATTTTGGTGCTTAATTTTGACACAACTCACCAGAAATATATTTACCCATATGAAAAATTACGTAAGCCCCGGACCTTCAAAATCGGCCAAAATTTTTTTTTTTCAAAAATCCCCAAATTCTGCTTAAAACTTTAGGTACAACATAAAAAAGATTTGCTGCAGTGACAGAAGTTGATTTTGGTGCTTAATTTTGACACATCTCACCAGAAATATATTTACACCTATGAAAAATTACGTAAGCCCCGGACATTAAAAATTGGCCAAAAATTTTATTTTTCAAAAATCCCCAAATTCTGCTTAAAACTTTAGGTACAACTTAAAAAAGATTTGCTGCGGTGACAGAAGTTGATTTTGGTGCTTAATTTTGACACAACTCACCAGAAATATATTTACCCGTATGAAAAATGACATAAGCCCTGGACCTTAAAAATCGGGCAAAAATTTTTTTTTTCAAAAATCCCCAAATTCTGCTTAAAACTTTTGATACAACTTAAAAAAGATGTGCTGCGGTGACAGAAGTTGATTTTGGTGCTTAATTTTGACACAACTCACCAGAAATATATTTAACCATATGAAAAATTACGTAAGCCCTGGACCTTAAAAATCGGCCCAAATTTTTTTTTTTTCAAAAATCCCCAAATTCTGCTTAAAACTTTAGGTACAACAAACAAAAGAATTGCTGTGGTGACAGAAGTTGATTTTGGTGCTTAATTTTGACACAACTCACCAGAAATATATTTACCCCTATGAAAAATTACGTATGCCCCGGACCTTAAAAATCGGCCAAAAATTTTATTTTTCAAAAATCCCCAAATTCTGCTTAAAACTTTAGGTACAACTTAAAAAAGATTTGCTGAGGTGACAGAAGTTGATTTTGGAACTTAATTTTGACACAACTCACCAGAAATATATTTACCCCTATGAAAAATTACGTAAGCCCCGGACCTTAAAAATCGGGCAAAAAATTTTTTTTTTCAAAAATCCCCAAATTCTGCTTAAAACTTTTGGTACAACTTAAAAAAGATTAGCTTTGGTGACAGAAGTTGATTTTGGTGCTTAATTTTGACACAACTCACCAGAAATATATTTACCCATATGAAAAATTACATAAGCCCCGGACCTTAAAAATCGGCCAAAAATTTTATTTTTCAAAAATCCCCAAATTCTGCTTAAAACTTTAGGTACAACTTACAAAAGATTTGCTGCGGTGATAGAAGTTGATTTTGGTGCTTAATTTTGACACAACTCACCAGAAATATATTTACCTGTATGAAAAATTACATAAGCCCTGGACCTTAAAAATCGGGCCAAAATTTTTTTTTTCAAAAATCCCCAAATTCTGCTTAAAACTTTTGATACAGCTTAAAAAAGATGTGCTGCGGTGACAGAAGTTGATTTTGGTGCTTAATTTTGACACAACTCACCAGAAATATATTTAACCATATGAAAAATTACGTAAGCCCTGGACCTTAAAAATTGGCCAAAATTTTTTTTTTTTCCAAAATCCCCAAATTCTGCTTAAAACTTTTACTACAACTTAAAAAAGATTTGTTGTGGTGACAGAAGTTGATTTTGCTGCTTAATTTTGACACAACTCACCAGAAATATATTTACCCATATGAAAAATTATGTAAGCCCCGGACCTTAAAAATCGGCCAAAAATTTTTTTTTTCAAAAATCCCCAAATTCTGCTTAAAACTTTTGATACAACTTAAAAAAGATTTGCTGCAGTGACAGAAGTTGATTTTGGTGCTTAATTTTGACACAACTCACCAGAAATATATTTACCCGTATGAAAAATTACGTAAGCCCCGGACCTTAAAAATCGGCCCAAATTTTTTTTTTTCAAAAATCCACAAATTCTGCTTAAAACTTTTGATACAACTTAAAAAAGATTTGCTTTGGTGACAGAAGTTGATTTTGGTGCTTAATTTTGACACAACTCACCAGAAATATATTTACCCGTATGAAAAATTACGTAAGCAACGGACCTTAAAAATCGGCCAAAATTTTTTTTCAAAAATCCCCAAATTCTGCTTAAAACTTTTGATACAACTTAAAAAAGATTTGCTGCGATGATAGAAGTTGATTTTGGTGCTTAATTTTGACACAACTCACCAGAAATATATTTACCCATATGAAAAATTAAGTAAGCCCCGGACCTTAAAAATCGGCCAAAATTTTTTTTTTTTCAAAAATCCCCAAATTCTGCTTAAAACTTTAGGTACAACTTAAAAAAGATTTGCTGCGGCGACAGAAGTTGATTTTGGAACTTAATTTTGACACAACTCACCAGAAATATATTTACCCGTATGAAAAATTATGTAAGCCCCGGACCTTAAAAATCGGCCAAAATTTTTTTTTTTCAAAAATCCCCAAATTCTGCTTAAAACTTTAGGTACAACTTAAAAAAGATTTGCTGCGGTGACAGAAGTTGATTTTGGTGCTTAATTTTGACACAACTCACCAGAAATATATTTACCGTATGAAAAATTACGTAAGCCCTGGATCTTAAAAATCGGGCTAAAATTTTTTTTTTCAAAAATCCCCAAATTCTACTTAAAACTTTTGATACAACTTAAAAAAGATGTGCTGCGGTGACAGAAGTTGATTTTGGTGCTTAATTTTGACACAACTCACCAGAAATATATTTACCCATATGAAAAATTACATAAGCCCCGGACCTTAAAAATCGGCCAAAATTTTTTTTTTTTCAAAATTACCCAAACTCTGCTTAAAACTTTTGGTACAACATAAAAAAGAATTGCTGTGGTGACAGAAGTTGATTTTGGTGCTTAATTTTGACACAACTCACCAGAAATATATTTACCCCTATGAAAAATTACGTAAGCCCCGGACCTTAAAAATCGGCCAAAAATTTTATTTTTCAAAAATCCCCAAATTCTGCTTAAAACTTTAGGTAGAACTTAAAAAATATTTGCTGCGGTGACAGAAGTTGATTTTGGAACTTAATTTTGACACAACTCACCAGAAATATATTTACCCGTATGAAAAATTATGTAAGCCCCGGACCTTAAAAATTGGCCCAAAATTTTTTTTTTCAAAAATCCCCAAATTCTGCTTAAAACTTTTGATACAACTTAAAAAAGATGTGCTGCGGTGACAGAAGTTGATTTTGGTGCTTAATTTTGACACAACTCACCAGAAATATATTTACCCGTATGAAAAATTACGTAAGCCCCGGACCTTAAAAATCAGCCAAAATTTTTTTTTTCAAAAATCCCCAAATTCTGCTTAAAACTTTAGGTACAACATAAAAATGAATTGCTGTGGTGACAGACGTTGATTTTGGTGCTTAATTTTGACACATCTCACCAGAAATATATTTACCCCTATGAAAAATTTTCGTAAACCCCGGACCTTAACAATCGGCCAAAAATTTTATTTTTCTAAAATCCCCAAATTCTGCTTAAAACTTTAGGTACAACTTAAAAAAGATTTGCTGTGGTGACAGAAGTTGATTTTGGTGCTTAATTTTGACACAACTCACCAGAAATATATTTACCCGTATGAAAAATTACGTAAGCCCCGGACCTTAAAAATCGGCCCAAATTTTATTTTTCAAAAATCCCCAAATTCTGCTTAAAACTTTTAGTACAACTTAAAAAAGATTTGCTGTGGTGACAGAAGTTGATTTTGGTGCTTAATTTTGACACAACTCACCAGAAATATATTTACCCATTTGAAAAATTACGTAAGCCCCGGACCTTCAAAATCGGCCAAAATGTTTTTTTTTTAAAAAATCCCCAAATTCTGCTTAAAACTTTTGATACAACTTAAAAAAGATTTGCTGCAGTGACAGAAGTTGATTTTGGTGCTTAATTTTGACACAAGTCACCAGAAATATATTTACCCGTATGAAAAATTACATAAGCCCTGGACCTTAAAAATCGGGCCAAAATTTTTTTTTTTCAAAAATCCCCAAATTCTGCTTAAAACTTTTGATACAGCTTAAAAAAGATGTGCTGCGGTGACAGAAGTTGATTTTGGTGCTTAATTTTGACACAACTCACCAGAAATATATTTAACCATATGAAAAATTACGTAAGCCCTGGACCTTAAAAATCGGGCAAAATTTTTTTTTTTTTTAAAAATCCCCAAATTCTGCTTAAAACTTTAGGTACAACAAACAAAAGAATTGCTGTGGTGACAGAAGTTGATTTTGGTGCTTAATTTTGACACAACTCACCAGAAATATATTTACCCCTATGAAAAATTACGTAAGCCCCGGACCTTAAAAATTGACCAAAAATTTAATTTTTCAAAAATCCCCAAATTCTGCTTAAAACTTTAGGTACAACTTAAAAAAGATTTGCTGCGGTGACAGAAGTTGATTTTGGAACTTAATTTTGACACAACTCACCAGAAATATATTTACCCATATGAAAAATTACGTAAGCCCCGGACCTTAAAAATCGGGCCAAAATTTTTTTTTTTCAAAAATCCCCAAATTCTGCTCAAAACTTTTGATACAACTTAAAAAAGAGTTGCTGTGGTGACAGAAGTTGATTTTGGTGCTTAATTTTGACACAACTCACTAGAAATATATTTATCCATATGAAAAATTACATAAGCCCCGGACCTTAAAAATCGGCCAAAAATTTTTTTTTCAAAAATCCCCAAATTCTGCTTAAAACTTTAGGTATAACTTAAAAAAGATGTGCTGCGGTGACAGAAGTTGATTTTGGTGCTTAATTTTGACACAACTCATAAGAAATATATTTACCCCTATGAAAAATTACGTATGCCCCGGACCTTAAAAATCGGCCAAAAATTTTATTTTTCAAAAATCCCCAAATTCTGCTTAAAACTTTAGGTACAACTTAAAAAAGATTTGCTGAGGTGACAGAAGTTGATTTTGGAACTTAATTTTGACACAACTCACCAGAAATATATTTACCCCTATGAAAAATTACGTAAGCCCCGGACTTTAAAAATCGGGCAAAAATTTTTTTTTTTCAAAAATCCCCAAATTCTGCTTAAAACTTTTGATACAACTTAAAAAAGAGTTGTTGTGGTGACAGAAGTTGATTTTGGTGCTTAATTTTGACACAACTCACCAGAAATATATTTACCCCTATGAAAAATTACGTAAGCCCCGGACTTTAAAAATCGGGCAAAAATTTTTTTTTTTCAAAAATCCCCAAATTCTGCTTAAAACTTTTGATACAACTTAAAAAAGAGTTGTTGTGGTGACAGAAGTTGATTTTGGTGCTTAATTTTGACACAACTCACCAGAAATATATTTACCCCTATGAAAAATTACGTAAGCCCCGGTCCTTAAAAATCGGCCTAAAATTTTATTTTTCAAAAATCCCCAAATTCTGCTTAAAACTTTAGGTACAACAAACATAAGAATTGCTGTGGTGACAGAAGTTGATTTTGGTGCTTAATTTTGACACAAATCACCAGAAATATATTTACCCCTATGAAAAATTACGTAAGCCCCGGACCTTAAAAATCGGCCCAAATTTTTTTTTTTCAAAAATCCACAAATTCTGCTTAAAACTTTTGATACAACTTAAAAAAGATTTGCTTTGGTGACAGAAGTTGATTTTGGTGCTTAATTTTGACACAACTCACCAGAAATATATTTACCCGTATGAAAAATTACGTAAGCAACGGACCTTAAAAATCGGCCAAAATTTTTTTTCAAAAATCCCCAAATTCTGCTTAAAACTTTTGATACAACTTAAAAAAGATTTGCTGCGATGATAGAAGTTGATTTTGGTGCTTAATTTTGACACAACTCACCAGAAATATATTTACCCATATGAAAAATTAAGTAAGCCCCGGACCTTAAAAATCGGCCAAAATTTTTTTTTTTTCAAAATTACCCAAACTCTGCTTAAAACTTTTGGTACAACATAAAAAAGAATTGCTGTGGTGACAGAAGTTGATTTTGGTGCTTAATTTTGACACAACTCACCAGAAATATATTTACCCCTATGAAAAATTACGTAAGCCCCGGACCTTAAAAATCGGCCAAAAATTTTATTTTTCAAAAATCCCCAAATTCTGCTTAAAACTTTAGGTAGAACTTAAAAAATATTTGCTGCGGTGACAGAAGTTGATTTTGGAACTTAATTTTGACACAACTCACCAGAAATATATTTACCCGTATGAAAAATTATGTAAGCCCCGGACCTTAAAAATTGGCCCAAAATTTTTTTTTTCAAAAATCCCCAAATTCTGCTTAAAACTTTTGATACAACTTAAAAAAGATGTGCTGCGGTGACAGAAGTTGATTTTGGTGCTTAATTTTGACACAACTCACCAGAAATATATTTACCCGTATGAAAAATTACGTAAGCCCCGGACCTTAAAAATCAGCCAAAATTTTTTTTTTCAAAAATCCCCAAATTCTGCTTAAAACTTTAGGTACAACATAAAAATGAATTGCTGTGGTGACAGACGTTGATTTTGGTGCTTAATTTTGACACATCTCACCAGAAATATATTTACCCCTATGAAAAATTTTCGTAAACCCCGGACCTTAACAATCGGCCAAAAATTTTATTTTTCTAAAATCCCCAAATTCTGCTTAAAACTTTAGGTACAACTTAAAAAAGATTTGCTGTGGTGACAGAAGTTGATTTTGGTGCTTAATTTTGACACAACTCACCAGAAATATATTTACCCGTATGAAAAATTACGTAAGCCCCGGACCTTAAAAATCGGCCCAAATTTTATTTTTCAAAAATCCCCAAATTCTGCTTAAAACTTTTAGTACAACTTAAAAAAGATTTGCTGTGGTGACAGAAGTTGATTTTGGTGCTTAATTTTGACACAACTCACCAGAAATATATTTACCCATTTGAAAAATTACGTAAGCCCCGGACCTTCAAAATCGGCCAAAATGTTTTTTTTTTAAAAAATCCCCAAATTCTGCTTAAAACTTTTGATACAACTTAAAAAAGATTTGCTGCAGTGACAGAAGTTGATTTTGGTGCTTAATTTTGACACAAGTCACCAGAAATATATTTACCCGTATGAAAAATTACATAAGCCCTGGACCTTAAAAATCGGGCCAAAATTTTTTTTTTTCAAAAATCCCCAAATTCTGCTTAAAACTTTTGATACAGCTTAAAAAAGATGTGCTGCGGTGACAGAAGTTGATTTTGGTGCTTAATTTTGACACAACTCACCAGAAATATATTTAACCATATGAAAAATTACGTAAGCCCTGGACCTTAAAAATCGGGCAAAATTTTTTTTTTTTTTAAAAATCCCCAAATTCTGCTTAAAACTTTAGGTACAACAAACAAAAGAATTGCTGTGGTGACAGAAGTTGATTTTGGTGCTTAATTTTGACACAACTCACCAGAAATATATTTACCCCTATGAAAAATTACGTAAGCCCCGGACCTTAAAAATTGACCAAAAATTTAATTTTTCAAAAATCCCCAAATTCTGCTTAAAACTTTAGGTACAACTTAAAAAAGATTTGCTGCGGTGACAGAAGTTGATTTTGGAACTTAATTTTGACACAACTCACCAGAAATATATTTACCCATATGAAAAATTACGTAAGCCCCGGACCTTAAAAATCGGGCCAAAATTTTTTTTTTTCAAAAATCCCCAAATTCTGCTCAAAACTTTTGATACAACTTAAAAAAGAGTTGCTGTGGTGACAGAAGTTGATTTTGGTGCTTAATTTTGACACAACTCACTAGAAATATATTTATCCATATGAAAAATTACATAAGCCCCGGACCTTAAAAATCGGCCAAAAATTTTTTTTTCAAAAATCCCCAAATTCTGCTTAAAACTTTAGGTATAACTTAAAAAAGATGTGCTGCGGTGACAGAAGTTGATTTTGGTGCTTAATTTTGACACAACTCATAAGAAATATATTTACCCCTATGAAAAATTACGTATGCCCCGGACCTTAAAAATCGGCCAAAAATTTTATTTTTCAAAAATCCCCAAATTCTGCTTAAAACTTTAGGTACAACTTAAAAAAGATTTGCTGAGGTGACAGAAGTTGATTTTGGAACTTAATTTTGACACAACTCACCAGAAATATATTTACCCCTATGAAAAATTACGTAAGCCCCGGACTTTAAAAATCGGGCAAAAATTTTTTTTTTTCAAAAATCCCCAAATTCTGCTTAAAACTTTTGATACAACTTAAAAAAGAGTTGTTGTGGTGACAGAAGTTGATTTTGGTGCTTAATTTTGACACAACTCACCAGAAATATATTTACCCCTATGAAAAATTACGTAAGCCCCGGACTTTAAAAATCGGGCAAAAATTTTTTTTTTTCAAAAATCCCCAAATTCTGCTTAAAACTTTTGATACAACTTAAAAAAGAGTTGTTGTGGTGACAGAAGTTGATTTTGGTGCTTAATTTTGACACAACTCACCAGAAATATATTTACCCCTATGAAAAATTACGTAAGCCCCGGTCCTTAAAAATCGGCCTAAAATTTTATTTTTCAAAAATCCCCAAATTCTGCTTAAAACTTTAGGTACAACAAACATAAGAATTGCTGTGGTGACAGAAGTTGATTTTGGTGCTTAATTTTGACACAAATCACCAGAAATATATTTACCCCTATGAAAAATTACGTAAGCCCCGGACCTTAAAAATCGGCCAAAAATTTTATTTTTCAAAAATCCCCAAATTCTGCTTAAAACTTTAGGTACAACTTAAAAAAGATTTGCTGCGGTGACAGAAGTTGATTTTGGAACTTAATTTTGACACAACTCACCAGAAATATATTTACCCGTATGAAAAATTACGTAAGCCCCGGACCTTAAAAATCGGGCCAAAAATTTTTATTTTCAAAAATCCCCAAATTCTGCTTAAAACTTTTGATACAACTTAAAAAAGAGTTGCTGTGGTGACAGAAGTTGATTTTGGTGCTTAATTTTGACACAACAAACCAGAAATAAATTTATCCATATGAAAATTTACATAAGCCCCGGACCTTAAAAATCGGCCAAAATTTTTTTTTTCAAAAATCCCCAAATTCGGCTTAAAACTTTAGGTACAACTTAAAAAAGATGTGCTGCAGTGACAGAAGTTGATTTTGGTGCTTAATTTTGACACAACTCACCAGAAATATATTTACCCGTATGAAAAATTACGTAAGCCCCGGACCTTCAAAATCGGGCTAAAAATTTTTTTTCAAAAATCCCCAAATTCAGCTTAAAACTTTTGATACAACTTAAAAAAGATTTGCTGCGGTGACAGAAGTTGATTTTGGTGCTTAATTTTGACACAACTCACCAGAAATATATTTACCCTTATGAAAAATTACATAAGCCCCGGACCTTAACAATCGGCCAAAAATGATATTTCTCTAAAATCCCCAAATTCTGCTTAAAACTTTAGGTACAACTTAAAAAAGAATTGCTGTGGTGACAGAAGTTGATTTTGGTGCTTAATTTTGACACAACTCACCAGAAATATATTTACCCATATGAAAAATTACGTAAGCCCCGGACCTTAAAAATCGGCCAAAATTTTTTTTTTTCAAAAATCCCCAAATTCTGCTTAAAACTTTAGGTACAACATAAAAAAGATTTGCTGCAGTGACAGAAGTTGATTTTGGTGCTTAATTTTGACACATCTCACCAGAAATATATTTACACCTATGAAAAATTACGTAAGCCCCGGACATTAAAAATTGGCCAAAAATTTTATTTTTCAAAAATCCCCAAATTCTGCTTAAAACTTTAGGTACAACTTAAAAAAGATTTGCTGCGGTGACAGAAGTTGATTTTGGTGCTTAATTTTGACACAACTCACCAGAAATATATTTACCCGTATGAAAAATGACATAAGCCCTGGACCTTAAAAATCGGGCAAAAATTTTTTTTTTCAAAAATCCCCAAATTCTGCTTAAAACTTTTGATACAACTTAAAAAAGATGTGCTGCGGTGACAGAAGTTGATTTTGGTGCTTAATTTTGACACAACTCACCAGAAATATATTTAACCATATGAAAAATTACGTAAGCCCTGGACCTTAAAAATCGGCCCAAATTTTTTTTTTTTCAAAAATCCCCAAATTCTGCTTAAAACTTTAGGTACAACAAACAAAAGAATTGCTGTGGTGACAGAAGTTGATTTTGGTGCTTAATTTTGACACAACTCACCAGAAATATATTTACCCCTATGAAAAATTACGTATGCCCCGGACCTTAAAAATCGGCCAAAAATTTTATTTTTCAAAAATCCCCAAATTCTGCTTAAAACTTTAGGTACAACTTAGAAAAGATTTGCTGAGGTGACAGAAGTTGATTTTGGAACTTAATTTTGACACAACTCACCAGAAATATATTTACCCCTATGAAAAATTACGTAAGCCCCGGACCTTAAAAATCAGGCCAAAAATTTTTATTTTCAAAAATCCCCAAATTCTGCTTAAAACTTTTGATACAACTTAAAAAAGATGTGCTGCAGTGACAGAAGTTGATTTTGGTGCTTAATTTTGACACAACTCACCAGAAATATATTTACCCGTATGAAAAATTACGTAAGCCCCGGACCTTCAAAATCGGGCTAAAAATTTTTTTTCAAAAATCCCCAAATTCTGCTTAAAACTTTTGATACAACTTAAAAAAGATTTGCTGCGGTGACAGAAGTTGATTTTGGTGCTTAATTTTGACACAACTCACCAGAAATATATTTACCCTTATGAAAAATTACATAAGCCCCGGACCTTAACAATCAGCCAAAAATGTTATTTCTCTAAAATCCCCAAATTCTGCTTAAAACTTTAGGTACAACTTAAAAAAGAATTGCTGTGGTGACAGAAGTTGATTTTGGTGCTTAATTTTGACACAACTCACCAGAAATATATTTACCCCTATGAAAAATTACGTAAGCCCCGGACCTTAAAAATCGGCCAAAAATTTTATTTTTCAAAAATCTCCAAATTCTGCTTAAAACTTTAGGTACAACTTAAAAAAGATTTGCTGCGGTGACAGAAGTTGATTTTGGAACTTAATTTTGACACAACTCACCAGAAATATTTTTACCCGTATGAAAAATTACGTAAGCCCCGGACCATAAAAATGGGCCAAAAATTTTTTTTTTCTAAATTCCCCAAATTCTGCTTAAAACTTTTGATACAACTTAAAAAAGATTTGCTGTGGTGACAGAAGTTGATTTTGGTGCTTAATTTTGACACAACTCACCAGAAATATATTTACCCGTATGAAAAATTACGTAAGCCCCGGACCTTAAAAATCGGCCCAAATTTTATATTTTTCAAAAATCCCCAAATTCTGCTTAAAACTTTAGGTACAACTTAAAAAAGATTTCCTGTGGTGACAGAAGTTGATTTTGGTGCTTAATTTTGACACAACTCACCAGAAATATATTTACCCATATGAAAAATTACGTAAGCCCCGGACCTTAAAAATCGGCCAAAAATTTTTTTTTTCAAAAATCCCCAAATTCTGCTTAAAACTTTTAGTACAACTTAAAAAAGATGTGCTGCGGTGACAGAAGTTGATTTTGGTGCTTAATTTTGACACAACTCACCAGAAATATATTTACCCATATGAAAAATTACGTAAGCCCCGGACCTTCAAAATCGGCCCAAAATTTTTTTTTTCAAAAATCCCCAAATTCTGCTTAAAACTTTAGGTACAACTTAAAAAAGATTTCCTGTGGTGACAGAAGTTGATTTTGGTGCTTAATTTTGACACAACTCACCAGAAATATATTTACCCGTATGAAAAATTACGTAAGCCCCGGACCTTCAAAATCGGCCAAAAATTTTTTTTTTCAAAAATCCCCAAATTCTGCTTAAAACTTTTAGTACAACTTAAAAAAGATGTGCTGCGGTGACAGAAGTTGATTTTGGTGCTTAATTTTGACACAACTCACCAGAAATATATTTACCCATATGAAAAATTACGTAAGCCCCGGACCTTCAAAATCGGCCAAAATTTTTTTTTTTCAAAAATCCCCAAATTCTGCTTAAAACTTTAGGTACAACATAAAAAAGATTTGCTGCAGTGACAGAAGTTGATTTTGGTGCTTAATTTTGACACATCTCACCAGAAATATATTTACACCTATGAAAAATTTCGTAAGCCCCGGACATTAAAAATTGGCCAAAAATTTTATTTTTCAAAAATCCCCAAATTCTGCTTAAAACTTTAGGTACAACTTAAAAAAGATTTGCTGCGGTGACAGAAGTTGATTTTGGTGCTTAATTTTGACACAACTCACCAGAAATATATTTACCCGTATGAAAAATGACATAAGCCCTGGACCTTAAAAATCGGGCAAAAATTTTTTTTTTCAAAAATCCCCAAATTCTGCTTAAAACTTTTGATACAACTTAAAAAAGATGTGCTGCGGTGACAGAAGTTGATTTTGGTGCTTAATTTTGACACAACTCACCAGAAATATATTTAACCATATGAAAAATTACGTAAGCCCTGGACCTTAAAAATCGGCCCAAATTTTTTTTTTTTCAAAAATCCCCAAATTCTGCTTAAAACTTTAGGTACAACAAACAAAAGAATTGCTGTGGTGACAGAAGTTGATTTTGGTGCTTAATTTTGACACAACTCACCAGAAATATATTTACCCCTATGAAAAATTACGTATGCCCCGGACCTTAAAAATCGGCCAAAAATTTTATTTTTCAAAAATCCCCAAATTCTGCTTAAAACTTTAGGTACAACTTAAAAAAGATTTGCTGAGGTGACAGAAGTTGATTTTGGAACTTAATTTTGACACAACTCACCAGAAATATATTTACCCCTATGAAAAATTACGTAAGCCCCGGACCTTAAAAATCGGGCAAAAAATTTTTTTTTTCAAAAATCCCCAAATTCTGCTTAAAACTTTTGATACAACTTAAAAAAGAGTTGTTGTGGTGACAGAAGTTGATTTTGGTGCTTAATTTTGACACAACTCACCAGAAATATATTTACCCCTATGAAAAATTACGTAAGCCCCGGTCCTTAAAAATCGGCCAAAAATTTTATTTTTCAAAAATCCCCAAATTCTGCTTAAAACTTTAGGTACAACAAACAAAAGAATTGCTGTGGTGACAGAAGTTGATTTTGGTGCTTAATTTTGACACAACTCACCAGAAATATATTTACCCCTATGAAAAATTACGTAAGCCCCGGACCTTAAAAATCGGCCAAAAATTTTATTTTTCAAAAATCCCCAAATTCTGCTTAAAACTTTAGATACAACTTAAAAAAGATTTGCTGCGGTGACAGAAGTTGATTTTGGAACTTAATTTTGACACAACTCACCAGAAATATATTTACCCGTATGAAAAATTACGTAAGCCCCGGACCTTTAAAATCGGGCCAAAAATTTTTTTTTCAAAAATCCCCAAATTCTGCTTAAAACTTTTGATACAACTTAAAAAAGAGTTGCTGTGGTGACAGAAGTTGATTTTGGTGCTTAATTTTGACACAACTCACCAGAAATATATTTATCCATATGAAAAATTACATAAGCCCTGGACCTTAAAAATCGGCCAAAATTTTTTTTTTCAAAAATCCCCAAATTCGGCTTAAAACTTTAGGTACAACTTAAAAAAGATGTGCTGCAGTGACAGAAGTTGATTTTGGTGCTTAATTTTGACACAACTCACCAGAAATATATTTACCCGTATGAAAAATTACGTAAGCCCCGGACCTTCAAAATCGGGCTAAAAAATTTTTTTCAAAAATCCCCAAATTCTGCTTAAAACTTTTGATACAACTTAAGAAAGATTTGCTGCGGTGACAGAAGTTGATTTTGGTGCTTAATTTTGACACAACTCACCAGAAATATATTTACCCTTATGAAAAATTACATAAGCCCCGGACCTTAAAAATCGGCCTAAAATTTTATTTTTCAAAAATCCCCAAATTCTGCTTAAAACTTTTGATACAACGTAAAAAAGATGTGCTGCGGTGACAGAAGTTGATTTTGGTGCTTAATTTTGACACAACTCACCAGAAATATATTTACCCGTATGAAAAATTACGTAAGCCCCGGACCTTAAAAATTGGCCAAAAATTTATTTTTTCAAAATTCCCCATATTCTGCTTAAAACTTTTGATACAACTTAAAAAAGATTTGCTGTGGTGAGAGAAGTTGATTTTGGTGCTTACAACTCACCAGAAATATATTTACCCATATGAAAAATTACGTAAGCCCCGGACCTTAAAAATCGGCCCAAATTTTTTTTTTTTCAAAAATCCCCAAATTCTGCTTAAAACTTTTGGTACAACTTAAAAAAGATTTCCTGTGGTGACAGAAGTTGATTTTGGCTCTTAATTTTGACACAACTCACCAGAAATATATTTACCCATATGAAAAATTACGTAAGCCCCGGACCTTCAAAATCGGCCAAAATTTTTTTTTTTCAAAAATCCCCAAATTCTGCTTAAAACTTTTGATACAACTTAAAAAAGATTTGCTGCATGACAGAAGTTGATTTTGGTGCTTAATTTTGACACAACTCACCAGAAATATATTTACCCGTATGAAAAATTACGTAAGCCCCGGACCTTAAAAATCGGCCAAAATTTTTTTTTTTCAAAAATCCACAAATTCTGCTTAAAACTTTTGGTACAACTTAAAAAAAAAATTTGCTTTGGTGACAGAAGTTGATTTTGGTGCTTAATTTTGACACAACTCACCAGAAATATATTTACCCGTATGAAAAATTACGTAAGCCCCGGACCTTAAAAATCGGCCAAAATTTTTTTTGAAAAATCACCAAATTCTGCTTAAAACTTTTGATACAACTTAAAAAAGATTTGCTGCGATGATAGAAGTTGATTTTGGTGCTTAATTTTGACACAACTCACCAGAAAAATATTTATCCATATAAAAAATTACGTAAGCCCCGAACCTTAAAAATCGGCCAAAAATTTTTTTTTTTCAAAAATCCCCAAATTCTGCTTAAAACTTTAGGTACAACTTAAAAAAGATTTGCTGCGGTGACAGAAGTTGATTTTGGTGCTTAATTTTGACACAACTCACCAGAAATATATTTACCCCTATGAAAAATTACGTAAGCCCCGGACCTTAAAAATCGGCCCAAATTTTTTTTTTTTCAAAAATCCCCAAATTCTGCTTAAAACTTTTGGTACAACTTAAAAAAGATTTCCTATGGTGACAGAAGTTGATTTTGGTGCTTAATTTTGACACAACTCACCAGAAATATATTTACCCATATGAAAAATTACGTAAGCCCCGGACCTTCAAAATCGGCCAAAATTTTTTTTTTAAAAAAATCCCCAAATTCTGGTTAAAACTTTAAGTACAACTTAAAAAAGATTTGTTGTGGTGAGAGAAGTTGATTTTGGTGCTTAATTTTGACACAACTCACCAGAAATATATTTACCCATATGAAAAATTATGTAAGCCCCGGACCTTAAAAATCGGCCAAAATTTTGTTTTTTCAAAAATCCCCAAATTCTGCTTAAAACTTTTGATACAACTTAAAAAAGATTTGATGCGGTGACAGAAGTTGATTTTGGTGCTTAATTTTGACACAACTCACCAGAAATATATTTACCTGTATGAAAAATTACATAAGCCCCGGACCTTAAAAATCGGCCAAAAATGTTATTTATCTAAAATCCCCAAATTCTGCTTAAAACTTTAGGTACAACTTAAAAATGAATTGCTGTGGTGACAGAAGTTGATTTTGGTGCTTAATTTTGACACAACTCACCAGAAATATATTTACCTGTATGAAAAATTATGTAAGCCCCGGACCTTAAAAATCAGCCAAAAATTTAAAAAAAAAAAAAATTCCCAAATTCTGTTTAAAACTTTTGATACAAATTAAAAAAGAGTTGCTGTGGTGACAGAAGTTGATTTTGGTGCTTAATTTTGACACAACTCACCAGAAATATATTTACCCGTATGAAAAATTACGTAAGCCCCGGACCTTAAAAATCGGCCCAATTTTTTTTTTCAAAAATCCACAAATTCTGCTTAAAACTTTTCGTACAACTTAAAAAAGATTTGCTTTGGTGACAGAAGTTGATTTTGGTGCTTAATTTTGACACAACTCACCAGAAATATATTTACCCGTATGAAAAATTACGTAAGCCCCGGACCTTAAAAATCGGCCAAAATTTTTTTTCAAAAATCCCCAAATTCTGCTTAAAACTTTTGATACAACTTAAAAAAGATTTGCTGCGATGATAGAAGTTGATTTTGGTGCTTAATTTTGACACAACTCACCAGAAATATATTTACCCATATGAAAAATTAAGTAAGCCCCGGACCTTAAAAATCGGCCAAAATTTTTTTTTTTTCAAAAATTGCCAAATTCTGCTTAAAACTTTAGGTACAACTTAAAAAAGATTTGCTGCGGCGACAGAAGTTTATTTTGGAACTTAATTTTGACACAACTCACCAGAAATATATTTACCGTATGAAAAATTATGTAAGCCCCGGACCATAAAAATCGGCCAAAATTTTTTTTTTTCAAAAATCCCCAAATTCTGCTTAAAACTTTAGGTACAACTTAAAAAAGATTTGCTGCGGTGACAGAAGTTGATTTTGGTGCTTAATTTTGACACAACTCACCAGAAATATATTTACCGTATGAAAAATTACGTAAGCCCTGGAGCTTAAAAATCGGCCAAATTTTTTATTTTTCAAAAATCCCCAAATTCTGCTTAAAACTTTAGGTACAACTTAAAAAAGATTTCCTGTGGTGACAGAAGTTGATTTTGGTGCTTAATTTTGACACAACTCACCAGAAATATATTTACCCATATGAAAAATTACGTAAGCCCCGGACCTTAAAAATCGGCCCAAAATTTTTTTTTTCAAAAATCCCCAAATTCTACTTAAAACTTTTAGTACAACTTAAAAAAGATGTGCTGCGGTGACAGAAGTTGATTTTGGTGCTTAATTTTGACACAACTCACCAGAAATATATTTACCCATATGAAAAATTACGTAAGCCCCGGACCTTCAAAATCGGCCAAAATTTTTTTTTTTCAAAAATCCCCAAATTCTGCTTAAAACTTTTAGTACAACTTAAAAAAGATGTGCTGCGGTGACAGAAGTTGATTTTGGTGCTTAATTTTGACACAACTCACCAGAAATATATTTACACCTATGAAAAATTACGTAAGCCCCGGACATTAAAAATCGGGCAAAAATTTTATTTTTCAAAAATCCCCAAATTCTGCTTAAAACTTTAGGTACAACTTAAAAAAGATTTGCTGCGGTGACAAAAGTTGATTTTGGTGCTTAATTTTGACACAACTCACCAGAAATATATTTACCCGTATGAAAAATGACATAAGCCCTGGACCTTAAAAATCGGGCAAAAATTTTTTTTTTCAAAAATCCCCAAATTCTGCTTAAACCTTTTGATACAACTTAAAAAAGATGTGCTGCGGTGACAGAAGTTGATTTTGGTGCTTAATTTTGACACAACTCACCAGAAATATATTTAACCATATGAAAAATTACGTAAGCCCCGGACCTTAAAAATCGGCCAAAATTTTGTTTTTTCAAAAATCCCCAAATTCTGCTTAAAACTTTTGATACAACTTAAAAAAGATTTGATGCGGTGACAGAAGTTGATTTTGGTGCTTAATTTTGACACAACTCACCAGAAATATATTTACCTGTATGAAAAATTACATAAGCCCCGGACCTTAAAAATCGGCCAAAAATGTTATTTATCTAAAATCCCCAAATTCTGCTTAAAACTTTAGGTACAACTTAAAAATGAATTGCTGTGGTGACAGAAGTTGATTTTGGTGCTTAATTTTGACACAACTCACCAGAAATATATTTACCTGTATGAAAAATTATGTAAGCCCCGGACCTTAAAAATCAGCCAAAAATTTAAAAAAAAAAAAAATTCCCAAATTCTGTTTAAAACTTTTGATACAAATTAAAAAAGAGTTGCTGTGGTGACAGAAGTTGATTTTGGTGCTTAATTTTGACACAACTCACCAGAAATATATTTACCCGTATGAAAAATTACGTAAGCCCCGGACCTTAAAAATCGGCCCAATTTTTTTTTTCAAAAATCCACAAATTCTGCTTAAAACTTTTCGTACAACTTAAAAAAGATTTGCTTTGGTGACAGAAGTTGATTTTGGTGCTTAATTTTGACACAACTCACCAGAAATATATTTACCCGTATGAAAAATTACGTAAGCCCCGGACCTTAAAAATCGGCCAAAATTTTTTTTCAAAAATCCCCAAATTCTGCTTAAAACTTTTGATACAACTTAAAAAAGATTTGCTGCGATGATAGAAGTTGATTTTGGTGCTTAATTTTGACACAACTCACCAGAAATATATTTACCCATATGAAAAATTAAGTAAGCCCCGGACCTTAAAAATCGGCCAAAATTTTTTTTTTTTCAAAAATTGCCAAATTCTGCTTAAAACTTTAGGTACAACTTAAAAAAGATTTGCTGCGGCGACAGAAGTTTATTTTGGAACTTAATTTTGACACAACTCACCAGAAATATATTTACCGTATGAAAAATTATGTAAGCCCCGGACCATAAAAATCGGCCAAAATTTTTTTTTTTCAAAAATCCCCAAATTCTGCTTAAAACTTTAGGTACAACTTAAAAAAGATTTGCTGCGGTGACAGAAGTTGATTTTGGTGCTTAATTTTGACACAACTCACCAGAAATATATTTACCGTATGAAAAATTACGTAAGCCCTGGAGCTTAAAAATCGGCCAAATTTTTTATTTTTCAAAAATCCCCAAATTCTGCTTAAAACTTTAGGTACAACTTAAAAAAGATTTCCTGTGGTGACAGAAGTTGATTTTGGTGCTTAATTTTGACACAACTCACCAGAAATATATTTACCCATATGAAAAATTACGTAAGCCCCGGACCTTAAAAATCGGCCCAAAATTTTTTTTTTCAAAAATCCCCAAATTCTACTTAAAACTTTTAGTACAACTTAAAAAAGATGTGCTGCGGTGACAGAAGTTGATTTTGGTGCTTAATTTTGACACAACTCACCAGAAATATATTTACCCATATGAAAAATTACGTAAGCCCCGGACCTTCAAAATCGGCCAAAATTTTTTTTTTTCAAAAATCCCCAAATTCTGCTTAAAACTTTTAGTACAACTTAAAAAAGATGTGCTGCGGTGACAGAAGTTGATTTTGGTGCTTAATTTTGACACAACTCACCAGAAATATATTTACACCTATGAAAAATTACGTAAGCCCCGGACATTAAAAATCGGGCAAAAATTTTATTTTTCAAAAATCCCCAAATTCTGCTTAAAACTTTAGGTACAACTTAAAAAAGATTTGCTGCGGTGACAAAAGTTGATTTTGGTGCTTAATTTTGACACAACTCACCAGAAATATATTTACCCGTATGAAAAATGACATAAGCCCTGGACCTTAAAAATCGGGCAAAAATTTTTTTTTTCAAAAATCCCCAAATTCTGCTTAAACCTTTTGATACAACTTAAAAAAGATGTGCTGCGGTGACAGAAGTTGATTTTGGTGCTTAATTTTGACACAACTCACCAGAAATATATTTAACCATATGAAAAATTACGTAAGCCCTGGACCTTAAAAATCGGCCCAAATTTTTTTTTTTTCAAAAATCCCCAAATTCTGCTTAAAACTTTAGGTACAACAAACAAAAGAATTGCTGTGGTGACAGAAGTTGATTTTGGTGCTTAATTTTGACACAACTCACCAGAAATATATTTACCCCTATGAAAAATTACGTATGCCCCGGACCTTAAAAATCGGCCAAAAATTTTATTTTTCAAAAATCCCCAAATTCTGCTTAAAACTTTAGGTACAACTTAAAAAAGATTTGCTGAGGTGACAGAAGTTGATTTTGGAACTTAATTTTGACACAACTCACCAGAAATATATTTACCCCTATGAAAAATTACGTAAGCCCCGGACCTTAAAAATCGGGCAAAAAATTTTTTTTTTCAAAAATCCCCAAATTCTGCTTAAAACTTTTGATACAACTTAAAAAAGAGTTGTTGTGGTGACAGAAGTTGATTTTGGTGCTTAATTTTGACACAACTCACCAGAAATATATTTACCCCTATGAAAAATTACGTAAGCCCCGGTCCTTAAAAATCGGCCAAAAATTTTATTTTTCAAAAATCCCCAAATTCTGCTTAAAACTTTAGGTACAACAAACAAAAGAATTGCTGTGGTGACAGAAGTTGATTTTGGTGCTTAATTTTGACACAACTCACCAGAAATATATTTACCCCTATGAAAAATTACGTAAGCCCCGGACCTTAAAAATCGGCCAAAAATTTTATTTTTCAAAAATCCCCAAATTCTGCTTAAAACTTTAGGTACAACTTAAAAAAGATTTGCTGCGGTGACAGAAGTTGATTTTGGAACTTAATTTTGACACAACTCACCAGAAATATATTTACCCGTATGAAAAATTACGTAAGCCCCGGACCTTCAAAATCGGGCTAAAAATTTTTTTTCAAAAATCCCCAAATTCTGCTTAAAACTTTTGATACAACTTAAAAAAGATTTGCTGCGGTGACAGAAGTTGATTTTGGTGCTTAATTTTGACACAACTCACCAGAAATATATTTACCCTTATGAAAAATTACATAAGCCCCGGACCTTAACAATCGGCCAAAAATTTTATTTTTCTAAAATCCCCAAATTCTGCTTAAAACTTTAGGTACAACTTAAAAAAGAATTGCTGTGGTGACAGAAGTTGATTTTGGTACTTAATTTTGACACAACTCACCAGAAATATATTTACCCGTATGAGAAATTACGTAAGCCCCGGACCTTAAAAATCGGCCCTAATTTTTTTTTTTTAAAAATCCACAAATTCTGCTTAAAACTTTTGGTACAACTTAAAAAAGATTTGCTTTGGTGACAGAAGTTGATTTTGGTGCTTAATTTTGACACAACTCACCAGAAATATATTTACCCATATGAAAAATTACGTAAGCCCCGGACCTTCAAAATCGGCCAAAATTTTTTTTTTTCAAAAATCCCCAAATTCTGCTTAAAACTTTAGGTACAACATAAAAAAGATTTGCTGCAGTGACAGAAGTTGATTTTGGTGCTTAATTTTGACACATCTCACCAGAAATATATTTACACCTATGAAAAATTACGTAAGCCCCGGACATTAAAAATTGGCCAAAAATTTTATTTTTCAAAAATCCCCAAATTCTGCTTAAAACTTTAGGTACAACTTAAAAAAGATTTGCTGCGGTGACAGAAGTTGATTTTGGTGCTTAATTTTGACACAACTCACCAGAAATATATTTACCCGTATGAAAAATGACATAAGCCCTGGACCTTAAAAATCGGGCAAAAATTTTTTTTTTTCAAAAATCCCCAAATTCTGCTTAAAACTTTTGATACAACTTAAAAAAGATGTGTTGCGGTGACAGAAGTTGATTTTGGTGCTTAATTTTGACACAACTCACCAGAAATATATTTAACCATATGAAAAATTACGTAAGCCCTGGACCTTAAAAATCGGCCCAAATTTTTTTTTTTTCAAAAATCCCCAAATTCTGCTTAAAACTTTAGGTACAACAAACAAAAGAATTGCTGTGGTGACAGAAGTTGATTTTGGTGCTTAATTTTGACACAACTCACCAGAAATATATTTACCCCTATGAAAAATTACGTATGCCCCGGACCTTAAAAATCGGCCAAAAATTTTATTTTTCAAAAATCCCCAAATTCTGCTTAAAACTTTAGGTACAACTTAAAAAAGATTTGCTGAGGTGACAGAAGTTGATTTTGGAACTTAATTTTGACACAACTCACCAGAAATATATTTACCCCTATGAAAAATTACGTAAGCCCCGGACCTTAAAAATCGGGCAAAAAATTTTTTTTTTCAAAAATCCCCAAATTCTGCTTAAAACTTTTGATACAACTTAAAAAAGAGTTGTTGTGGTGACAGAAGTTGATTTTGGTGCTTAATTTTGACACAACTCACCAGAAATATATTTACCCCTATGAAAAATTACGTAAGCCCCGGTCCTTAAAAATCGGCCAAAAATTTTATTTTTCAAAAATCCCCAAATTCTGCTTAAAACTTTAGGTACAACAAACAAAAGAATTGCTGTGGTGACAGAAGTTGATTTTGGTGCTTAATTTTGACACAACTCACCAGAAATATATTTACCCCTATGAAAAATTACGTAAGCCCCGGACCTTAAAAATCGGCCAAAATTTTTTTTTTTAAAAATCCCCAAATTCGGCTTAAAACTTTAGGTACAACTTAAAAAAGATGTGCTGCAGTGACAGAAGTTGATTTTGGTGCTTAATTTTGACACAACTCACCAGAAATATATTTACCCGTATGAAAAATTACGTAAGCCCCGGACCTTCAAAATCGGGCTAAAAATTTTTTTTCAAAAATCCCCAAATTCTGCTTAAAACTTTTGATACAACTTAAGAAAGATTTGCTGCGGTGACAGAAGTTGATTTTGGTGCTTAATTTTGACACAACTCACCAGAAATATATTTACCCATATGAAAAATTACGTAAGCCCCGGACCTTCAAAATCGGCCAAAATTTTTTTTTTTCAAAAATCCCCAAATTCTGCTTAAAACTTTAGGTACAACATAAAAAAGATTTGCTGCAGTGACAGAAGTTGATTTTGGTGCTTAATTTTGACACATCTCACCAGAAATATATTTACACCTATGAAATATTACGTAAGCCCCGGACATTAAAAATTGGCCAAAAATTTTATTTTTCAAAAATCCCCAAATTCTGCTTAAAACTTTAGGTACAACTTAAAAAAGATTTGCTGCGGTGACAGAAGTTGATTTTGGTGCTTAATTTTGACACAACTCACCAGAAATATATTTACCCGTATGAAAAATGACATAAGCCCTG
The DNA here is from genome assembly GCA_031769625.1 of Taudactylus pleione. Lineage (NCBI taxonomy): Eukaryota > Metazoa > Chordata > Amphibia > Anura > Myobatrachidae > Taudactylus > Taudactylus pleione. The sequence continues at coordinate 55,152 of JAUIMM010002648.1, read as the reverse complement.
GACCTTAAAAATCGGGCAAAAATTTTTTTTTCAAAAATCCCCAAATTCTGCTTAAAACTTTTGATACAACTTAAAAAAGATGTGCTGCGGTGACAGAAGTTGATTTTGGTGCTTAATTTTGACACAACTCACCAGAAATATATTTAACCATATGAAAAATTACGTAAGCCCCGGACCTTAAAAATCGGCCCAAATTTTTTTTTTTCAAAAATCCCCAAATTCTGCTTAAAACTTTAGGTACAACAAACAAAAGAATTGCTGTGGTGACAGAAGTTGATTTTGGTGCTTAATTTTGACACAACTCACCAGAAATATATTTACCCCTATGAAAAATTACGTATGCCCCGGACCTTAAAAATCGGCCAAAAATTTTATTTTTCAAAAATCCCCAAATTCTGCTTAAAACTTTAGGTACAACTTAAAAAAGATTTGCTGAGGTGACAGAAGTTGATTTTGGAACTTAATTTTGACACAACTCACCAGAAATATATTTACCCCTATGAAAAATTACGTAAGCCCCGGACCTTAAAAATCGGGCAAAAAATTTTTTTTTTCAAAAATCCCCAAATTCTGCTTAAAACTTTTGATACAACTTAAAAAAGAGTTGTTGTGGTGACAGAAGTTGATTTTGGTGCTTAATTTTGACACAACTCACCAGAAATATATTTACCCCTATGAAAAATTACGTAAGCCCCGGTCCTTAAAAATCGGCCAAAAATTTTATTTTTCAAAAATCCCCAAATTCTGCTTAAAACTTTAGGTACAACAAACAAAAGAATTGCTGTGGTGACAGAAGTTGATTTTGGTGCTTAATTTTGACACAACTCACCAGAAATATATTTACCCCTATGAAAAATTACGTAAGCCCCGGACCTTAAAAATCGGCCAAAAATTTTATTTTTCAAAAATCCCCAAATTCTGCTTAAAACTTTAGGTACAACTTAAAAAAGATTTGCTGCGGTGACAGAAGTTGATTTTGGAACTTAATTTTGACACAACTCACCAGAAATATATTTACCCGTATGAAAAATTACGTAAGCCCCGGACCTTTAAAATCGGGCCAAAAATTTTTATTTTCAAAAATCCCCAAATTCTGCTTAAAACTTTTGATACAACTTAAAAAAGAGTTGCTGTGGTGACAGAAGTTGATTTTGGTGCTTAATTTTGACACAACTCACCAGAAATATATTTATCCATATGAAAAATTACATAAGCCCCGGACCTTAAAAATCGGCCAAAATTTTTTTTTTCAAAAATCCCCAAATTCGGCTTAAAACTTTAGGTACAACTTAAAAAAGATGTGCTGCAGTGACAGAAGTTGATTTTGGTGCTTAATTTTGACACAACTCACCAGAAATATATTTACCCGTATGAAAAATTACGTAAGCCCCGGACCTTCAAAATCGGGCTAAAAATTTTTTTTCAAAAATCCCCAAATTCTGCTTAAAACTTTTGATACAACTTAAGAAAGATTTGCTGCGGTGACAGAAGTTGATTTTGGTGCTTAATTTTGACACAACTCATCAGAAATATATTTACCCTTATGAAAAATTACATAAGCCCCGGACCTTAACAATCGGCCAAAAATTTTATTTTTCTAAAATCCCCAAATTCTGCTTAAAACTTTAGGTACAACTTAAAAAAGAATTGCTGTGGTGACAGAAGTTGATTTTGGTGCTTAATTTTGACACAACTCACCAGAAATATATTTACCCGTATGAAAAATTACATAAGCCCCGGATCTTAAAAATCGGCCTAAAATTTTATTTTTCAAAAATCCCCAAATTCTGCTTAAAACTTTTGATACAACGTAAAAAAGATGTGCTGCGGTGACAGAAGTTGATTTTGGTGCTTAATTTTGACACAACTCACCAGAAATATATTTACCCGTATGAAAAATTACGTAAGCCCCGGACCTTAAAAATTGGCCAAAAATTTATTTTTTCAAAATTCCCCATATTCTGCTTAAAACTTTTGATACAACTTAAAAAAGATTTGCTGTGGTGAGAGAAGTTGATTTTGGTGCTTAATTTTGACACAACTCACCAGAAATATATTTACCCATATGAAAAATTACGTAAGCCCCGGACCTTAAAAATCGGCCCAAATTTTTTTTTTTTCAAAAATCCCCAAATTCTGCTTAAAACTTTTGGTACAACTTAAAAAAGATTTCCTGTGGTGACAGAAGTTGATTTTGGCGCTTAATTTTGACACAACTCACCAGAAATATATTTACCCATATGAAAAATTACGTAAGCCCCGGACCTTCAAAATCGGCCAAAATTTTTTTTTTTCAAAAATCCCCAAATTCTGCTTAAAACTTTTAGTACAACTTAAAAAAGATTTGTTGTGGTGACAGAAGTTGATTTTGGTGCTTAATTTTGACACAACTCACCAGAAATATATTTACCCATATGAAAAATTATGTAAGCCCCGGACCTTAAAAATCGGCCAAAATTTTTTTTTTTCAAAAATCCCCAAATTCTGCTTAAAACTTTTGATACAACTTAAAAAAGATTTGCTGCATGACAGAAGTTGATTTTGGTGCTTAATTTTGACACAACTCACCAGAAATATATTTACCCGTATGAAAAATTATGTAAGCCCCGGACCTTAAAAATCGGCCAAAATTTTTTTTTTTCAAAAATCCACAAATTCTGCTTAAAACTTTTGGTACAACTTAAAAAAGATTTGCTTTGGTGACAGAAGTTGATTTTGGTGCTTAATTTTGACACAACTCACCAGAAATATATTTACCCGTATGAAAAATTACGTAAGCCCCGGACCTTAAAAATCGGCCAAATTTTTTTTTGAAAAATCCCCAAATTCTGCTTAAAACTTTTGATACAACTTAAAAAAGATTTGCTGCGATGATAGAAGTTGATTTTGGTGCTTAATTTTGACACAACTCACCAGAAAAATATTTATCCATATAAAAAATTACGTAAGCCCCGAACCTTAAAAATCGGCCAAAAATTTTTTTTTTTCAAAAATCCCCAAATTCTGCTTAAAACTTTAGGTACAACTTAAAAAAGATTTGCTGCGGTGACAGAAGTTGATTTTGGTGCTTAATTTTGACACAACTCACCAGAAAAATATTTACCCCTATGAAAAATTACGTAAGCCCCGGACCTTAAAAATCGGCCCAAATTTTTTTTTTTTCAAAAATCCCCAAGTTCTGCTTAAAACTTTTGGTACAACTTAAAAAAGATTTCCTATGGTGACAGAAGTTGATTTTGGTGCTTAATTTTGACACAACTCACCAGAAATATATTTACCCATATGAAAAATTACGTAAGCCCCGGACCTTCAAAATCGGCCAAAATTTTTTTTTTTCAAAAATCCCCAAATTCTGCTTAAAACTTTTAGTACAACTTAAAAAAGATTTGTTGTGGTGACAGAAGTTGATTTTGGTGCTTAATTTTGACACAACTCACCAGAAATATATTTACCCATATGAAAAATTATGTAAGCCCCGGACCTTAAAAATCGGCCAAAATTTTTTTTTTTCAAAAATCCCCAAATTCTGCTTAAAACTTTTGATACAACTTAAAAAAGATTTGCTGCATGACAGAAGTTGATTTTGGTGCTTAATTTTGACACAACTCACCAGAAATATATTTACCCGTATGAAAAATTACGTAAGCCCCGGACCTTAAAAATCGGCCAAAAATTTTTTTTTTTTCAAAAATCCACAAATTCTGCTTAAAACTTTTGGTACAACTTAAAAAAGATTTGCTTTGGTGACAGAAGTTGATTTTGGTGCTTAATTTTGACACAACTCACCAGAAATATATTTACCCGTATGAAAAATTACGTAAGCCCCGGACCTTAAAAATCGGCAAAATTTTTTTTTGAAAAATCCCCAAATTCTGCTTAAAACTTTTGATACAACTTAAAAAAGATTTGCTGCGATGATAGAAGTTGATTTTGGTGCTTAATTTTGACACAACTCACCAGAAAAATATTTATCCATATAAAAAATTACGTAAGCCCCGAACCTTAAAAATCAGCCAAAAAATTTTTTTTTTCAAAAATCCCCAAATTCTGCTTAAAACTTTAGGTACAACTTAAAAAAGATTTGCTGCGGTGACAGAAGTTGATTTTGGTGCTTAATTTTGACACAACTCACCAGAAATATATTTACCCCTATGAAAAATTACGTAAGCCCCAGACATTAAAAATCGGCCCAAAATTTTTTTTTTCAAAAATCCCCAAATTCTGCTTAAAACTTTTGATACAACTTAAAAAAGATGTGCTGCGGTGACAGAAGTTGATTTTGGTGCTTAATTTTGACACAACTCACCAGAAATATATTTACCCAAATGAAAAATTCCATAAGCCCCGGACCTTCAAAATCGGCCAAAATGTTTTTTTTAAAAAAAATCCCCAAATTCTGCTTAAAACTTTTGATACAACTTAAAAAAGATTTGATGCGGTGACAGAAGTTGATTTTGGTGCTTAATTTTGACACAACTCACCAGAAATATATTTACCTGTATGAAAAATTACATAAGCCCCGGACCTTAAAAATCGGCCAAAAATGTTATTTATCTAAAATCCCCAAATTCTGCTTAAAACTTTAGGTACAACTTAAAAATGAATTGCTGTGGTGACAGAAGTTGATTTTGGTGCTTAATTTTGACACAACTCACCAGAAATATATTTACCTGTATGAAAAATTATGTAAAGCCCCGGACCTTAAAAATCAGCCAAAAATTTAAAAAAAAAAAAAATTCCCAAATTCTGTTTAAAACTTTTGATACAACTTAAAAAAGAGTTGCTGTGGTGACAGAAGTTGATTTTGGTGCTTAATTTTGACACAACTCACCAGAAATATATTTACCCGTATGAAAAATTACGTAAGCCCCGGACCTTAAAAATCGGCCCAAATTTTTTTTTTCAAAAATCCACAAATTCTGCTTAAAACTTTTCGTACAACTTAAAAAAGATTTGCTTTGGTGACAGAAGTTGATTTTGGTGCTTAATTTTGACACAACTCACCAGAAATATATTTACCCGTATGAAAAATTACGTAAGCCCCGGACCTTAAAAATCGGCCAAAATTTTTTTTCAAAAATCCCCAAATTCTGCTTAAAACTTATGATACAACTTAAAAAAGATTTGCTGCGATGATAGAAGTTGATTTTGGTGCTTAATTTTGACACAACTCACCAGAAATATATTTACCCATATGAAAAATTAAGTAAGCCCCGGACCTTAAAAATCGGCCAAAATTTTTTTTTTTCAAAAATCCCCAAATTCTGCTTAAAACTTTAGGTACAACTTAAAAAAGATTTGCTGCGGTGACAGAAGTTGATTTTGGTGCTTAATTTTGACACAACTCACCAGAAATATATTTACCGTATGAAAAATTACGTAAGCCCTGGAGCTTAAAAATCGGCCAAATTTTTTATTTTTCAAAAATCCCCAAATTCTGCTTAAAACTTTAGGTACAACTTAAAAAAGATTTCCTGTGGTGACAGAAGTTGATTTTGGTGCTTAATTTTGACACAACTCACCAGGAATATATTTACCCATATGAAAAATTACGTAAGCCCCGGACCTTAAAAATCGGCCAAAAATTTTTTTTTTCAAAAATCCCCAAATTCTACTTAAAACTTTTAGTACAACTTAAAAAAGATGTGCTGCGGTGACAGAAGTTGATTTTGGTGCTTAATTTTGACACAACTCACCAGAAATATATTTACCCATATGAAAAATTACGTAAGCCCCGGACCTTCAAAATCGGCCAAAAATTTTTTTTTTCAAAAATCCCCAAATTCTGCTTAAAACTTTTAGTACAACTTAAAAAAGATGTGCTGCGGTGATAGAAGTTGATTTTGGTGCTTAATTTTGACACAACTCACCAGAAATATATTTACACCTATGAAAAATTACGTAAGCCCCGGACATTAAAAATCGGCCAAAAATTTTATTTTTCAAAAATCCCCAAATTCTGCTTAAAACTTTAGGTACAACTTAAAAAAGATTTGCTGCGGTGACAGAAGTTGATTTTGGTGCTTAATTTTGACACAACTCACCAGAAATATATTTACCCATATGAAAAATGACATAAGCCCTGGACCTTAAAAATCGGGCAAAAAATTTTTTTTTCAAAAATCCCCAAATTCTGCTTAAACCTTTTGATACAACTTAAAAAAGATGTGCTGCGGTGACAGAAGTAGATTTTGGTGCTTAATTTTGACACAACTCACCAGAAATATATTTAACCATATGAAAAATTACGTAAGCCCTGGACCTTAAAAATCGGCCCAAATTTTTTTTTTTTCAATAATCCCCAAATTCTGCTTAAAACTTTAGGTACAACAAACAAAAGAATTGCTGTGGTGACAGAAGTTGATTTTGGTGCTTAATTTTGACACAACTCACCAGAAATATATTTACCCCTATGAAAAATTACGTATGCCCCGGACCTTAAAAATCGGCCAAAAATTTTATTTTTCAAAAATCCCCAAATTCTGCTTAAAACTTTAGGTACAACTTAAAAAAGATTTGCTGAGGTGACAAGTTGATTTTGGAACTTAATTTTGACACAACTCACCAGAAATATATTTACCCCTATGAAAAATTACGTAAGCCCCGGACCTTAAAAATCGGGCAAAAAATTTTTTTTTTCAAAAATCCCCAAATTCTGCTTAAAACTTTTGATACAACTTAAAAAAGAGTTGTTGTGGTGACAGAAGTTGATTTTGGTGCTTAATTTTGACACAACTCACCAGAAATATATTTACCCCTATGAAAAATTACGTAAGCCCCGGTCCTTAAAAATCGGCCAAAAATTTTATTTTTCAAAAATCCCCAAATTCTGCTTAAAACTTTAGGTACAACAAACAAAAGAATTGCTGTGGTGACAGAAGTTGATTTTGGTGCTTAATTTTGACACAACTCACCAGAAATATATTTACCCCTATGAAAAATTACGTAAGCCCCGGACCTTAAAAATCGGCCAAAAATTTTATTTTTCAAAAATCCCCAAATTCTGCTTAAAACTTTAGGTACAACTTAAAAAAGATTTGCTGCGGTGACAGAAGTTGATTTTGGAACTTAATTTTGACACAACTCACCAGAAATATATTTACCCGTATGAAAAATTACGTAAGCCCCGGACCTTCAAAATCGGGCTAAAAATTTTTTTTCAAAAATCCCCAAATTCTGCTTAAAACTTTTGATACAACTTAAAAAAGATTTGCTGCGGTGACAGAAGTTGATTTTGGTGCTTAATTTTGACACAACTCACCAGAAATATATTTACCCTTATGAAAAATTACATAAGCCCCGGACCTTAACAATCGGCCAAAAATTTTATTTTTCTAAAATCCCCAAATTCTGCTTAAAACTTTAGGTACAACTTAAAAAAGAATTGCTGTGGTGACAGAAGTTGATTTTGGTACTTAATTTTGACACAACTCACCAGAAATATATTTACCCGTATGAGAAATTACGTAAGCCCCGGACCTTAAAAATCGGCCCTAATTTTTTTTTTTTAAAAATCCACAAATTCTGCTTAAAACTTTTGGTACAACTTAAAAAAGATTTGCTTTGGTGACAGAAGTTGATTTTGGTGCTTAATTTTGACACAACTCACCAGAAATATATTTACCCGTATGAAAAATTACATAAGCCCCGGACTTTAAAAATCGGCCTAATATTTTATTTTTCAAAAATCCCCAAATTCTGCTTAAAACTTTTGATACAACGTAAAAAAGATGTGCTGCGGTGACAGAAGTTGATTTTGGTGCTTAATTTTGACACAACTCACCAGAAATATATTTACCCATATGAAAAATTACGTAAGCCCCGGACCTTAAAAATTGGCCAAAAATTTATTTTTTCAAAATTCCCCAAATTCTGCTTAAAACTTTTGATACAACTTAAAAAAGATTTCCTGTGGTGACAGAAGTTGATTTTGGTGCTTAATTTTGACACAACTCACCAGAAATATATTTAACCATATGAAAAATTACGTAAGCCCTGGACCTTAAAAATCGGCCCAAATTTTTTTTTTTTCAAAAATCCCCAAATTCTGCTTAAAACTTTAGGTACAACAAACAAAAGAATTGCTGTGGTGACAGAAGTTGATTTTGGTGCTTAATTTTGACACAACTCACCAGAAATATATTTACCCCTATGAAAAATTACGTATGCCCCGGACCTTAAAAATCGGCCAAAAATTTTATTTTTCAAAAATCCCCAAATTCTGCTTAAAACTTTAGGTACAACTTAAAAAAGATTTGCTGAGGTGACAGAAGTTGATTTTGGAACTTAATTTTGACACAACTCACCAGAAATATATTTACCCCTATGAAAAATTACGTAAGCCCCGGACCTTAAAAATCGGGCAAAAAATTTTTTTTTTCAAAAATCCCCAAATTCTGCTTAAAACTTTTGATACAACTTAAAAAAGAGTTGTTGTGGTGACAGAAGTTGATTTTGGTGCTTAATTTTGACACAACTCACCAGAAATATATTTACCCCTATGAAAAATTACGTAAGCCCCGGTCCTTAAAAATCGGCCAAAAATTTTATTTTTCAAAAATCCCCAAATTCTGCTTAAAACTTTAGGTACAACAAACAAAAGAATTGCTGTGGTGACAGAAGTTGATTTTGGTGCTTAATTTTGACACAACTCACCAGAAATATATTTACCCCTATGAAAAATTATGTAAGCCCCGGACCTTAAAAATCGGCCAAAAATTTTATTTTTCAAAAATCCCCAAATTCTGCTTAAAACTTTAGGTACAACTTAAAAAAGATTTGCTGCGGTGACAGAAGTTGATTTTGGAACTTAATTTTGACACAACTCACCAGAAATATATTTACCCGTATGAAAAATTACGTAAGCCCCGGACCTTTAAAATCGGGCCAAAAATTTTTATTTTCAAAAATCCCCAAATTCTGCTTAAAACTTTTGATACAACTTAAGAAAGATTTGCTGCGGTGACAGAAGTTGATTTTGGTGCTTAATTTTGACACAACTCACCAGAAATATATTTACCCATATGAAAAATTACATAAGCCCCGGACCTTAAAAATCGGCCAAAATTTTTTTTTTCAAAAATCCCCAAATTCTGCTTAAAACTTTAGGTACAACATAAAAAAGAGTTGATGTTGTGACAGAAGTTGATTTTGGTGCTTAATTTTGACACAACTCACCAGGAATATATTTACCGATATGAAAAATTACGTAAGCCCCGGACCTTAAAAATCGGCCAAAAATTTTTTTTTTCAAAAATCCCCAAATTCTACTTAAAACTTTTAGTACAACTTAAAAAAGATGTGCTGCGGTGACAGAAGTTGATTTTGGTGCTTAATTTTGACACAACTCACCAGAAATATATTTACCCATATGAAAAATTACGTAAGCCCCGGACCTTCAAAATCGGCCAAAAATTTTTTTTTTCAAAAATCCCCAAATTCTGCTTAAAACTTTTAGTACAACTTAAAAAAGATGTGCTGCGGTGACAGAAGTTGATTTTGGTGCTTAATTTTGACACAACTCACCAGAAATATATTTACACCTATGAAAAATTACGTAAGCCCCGGACATTAAAAATCGGCCAAAAATTTTATTTTTCAAAAATCCCCAAATTCTGCTTAAAACTTTAGGTACAACTTAAAAAAGATTTGCTGCGGTGACAGAAGTTGATTTTGGTGCTTAATTTTGACACAACTCACCAGAAATATATTTACCCATATGAAAAATGACATAAGCCCTGGACCTTAAAAATCGGGCAAAAAATTTTTTTTTCAAAAATCCCCAAATTCTGCTTAAACCTTTTGATACAACTTAAAAAAGATGTGCTGCGGTGACAGAAGTAGATTTTGGTGCTTAATTTTGACACAACTCACCAGAAATATATTTAACCATATGAAAAATTACGTAAGCCCTGGACCTTAAAAATCGGCCCAAATTTTTTTTTTTTCAATAATCCCCAAATTCTGCTTAAAACTTTAGGTACAACAAACAAAAGAATTGCTGTGGTGACAGAAGTTGATTTTGGTGCTTAATTTTGACACAACTCACCAGAAATATATTTACCCCTATGAAAAATTACGTATGCCCCGGACCTTAAAAATCGGCCAAAAATTTTATTTTTCAAAAATCCCCAAATTCTGCTTAAAACTTTAGGTACAACTTAAAAAAGATTTGCTGAGGTGACAGAAGTTGATTTTGGAACTTAATTTTGACACAACTCACCAGAAATATATTTACCCCTATGAAAAATTACGTAAGCCCCGGACCTTAAAAATCGGGCAAAAAATTTTTTTTTTCAAAAATCCCCAAATTCTGCTTAAAACTTTTGATACAACTTAAAAAAGAGTTGTTGTGGTGACAGAAGTTGATTTTGGTGCTTAATTTTGACACAACTCACCAGAAATATATTTACCCCTATGAAAAATTACGTAAGCCCCGGTCCTTAAAAATCGGCCAAAAATTTTATTTTTCAAAAATCCCCAAATTCTGCTTAAAACTTTAGGTACAACAAACAAAAGAATTGCTGTGGTGACAGAAGTTGATTTTGGTGCTTAATTTTGACACAACTCACCAGAAATATATTTACCCCTATGAAAAATTACGTAAGCCCCGGACCTTAAAAATCGGCCAAAAATTTTATTTTTCAAAAATCCCCAAATTCTGCTTAAAACTTTAGGTACAACTTAAAAAAGATTTGCTGCGGTGACAGATGTTGATTTTGGAACTTAATTTTGACACAACTCACCAGAAATATATTTACCTGTATGAAAAATTACGTAAGCCCCGGACCTTCAAAATCGGGCTAAAAATTTTTTTTCAAAAATCCCCAAATTCTGCTTAAAACTTTTGATACAACTTAAAAAAGATTTGCTGCGGTGACAGAAGTTGATTTTGGTGCTTAATTTTGACACAACTCACCAGAAATATATTTACCCTTATGAAAAATTACATAAGCCCCGGACCTTAACAATCGGCCAAAAATTTTATTTTTCTAAAATCCCCAAATTCTGCTTAAAACTTTAGGTACAACTTAAAAAAGAATTGCTGTGGTGACAGAAGTTGATTTTGGTACTTAATTTTGACACAACTCACCAGAAATATATTTACCCGTATGAGAAATTACGTAAGCCCCGGACCTTAAAAATCGGCCCTAATTTTTTTTTTTTTTAAATCCACAAATTCTGCTTAAAACTTTTGGTACAACTTAAAAAAGATTTGCTTTGGTGACAGAAGTTGATTTTGGTGCTTAATTTTGACACAACTCACCAGAAATATATTTACCCGTATGAAAAATTACATAAGCCCCGGACTTTAAAAATCAGCCTAATATTTTATTTTTCAAAAATCCCCAAATTCTGCTTAAAACTTTTGATACAACGTAAAAAAGATGTGCTGCGGTGACAGAAGTTGATTTTGGTGCTTAATTTTGACACAACTCACCAGAAATATATTTACCCATATGAAAAATTACGTAAGCCCCGGACCTTAAAAATTGGCCAAAAATTTATTTTTTCAAAATTCCCCAAATTCTGCTTAAAACTTTTGATACAACTTAAAAAAGATTTCCTGTGGTGACAGAAGTTGATTTTGGTGCTTAATTTTGACACAACTCACCAGAAATATATTTAACCATATGAAAAATTACGTAAGCCCTGGACCTTAAAAATCGGCCCAAATTTTTTTTTTTTCAAAAATCCCCAAATTCTGCTTAAAACTTTAGGTACAACAAACAAAAGAATTGCTGTGGTGACAGAAGTTAATTTTGGTGCTTAATTTTGACACAACTCACCAGAAATATATTTACCCCTATGAAAAATTACGTATGCCCCGGACCTTAAAAATCGGCCAAAAATTTTATTTTTCAAAAATCCCCAAATTCTGCTTAAAACTTTAGGTACAACTTAAAAAAGATTTGCTGAGGTGACAGAAGTTGATTTTGGAACTTAATTTTGACACAACTCACCAGAAATATATTTACCCCTATGAAAAATTACGTAAGCCCCGGACCTTAAAAATCGGGCAAAAAATTTTTTTTTTCAAAAATCCCCAAATTCTGCTTAAAACTTTTGATACAACTTAAAAAAGAGTTGTTGTGGTGACAGAAGTTGATTTTGGTGCTTAATTTTGACACAACTCACCAGAAATATATTTACCCCTATGAAAAATTACGTAAGCCCCGGTCCTTAAAAATCGGCCAAAAATTTTATTTTTCAAAAATCCCCAAATTCTGCTTAAAACTTTAGGTACAACAAACAAAAGAATTGCTGTGGTGACAGAAGTTGATTTTGGTGCTTAATTTTGACACAACTCACCAGAAATATATTTACCCCTATGAAAAATTACGTAAGCCCCGGACCTTAAAAATCGGCCAAAAATTTTATTTTTCAAAAATCCCCAAATTCTGCTTAAAACTTTAGGTACAACTTAAAAAAGATTTGCTGCGGTGACAGAAGTTGATTTTGGAACTTAATTTTGACACAACTCACCAGAAATATATTTACCCGTATGAAAAATTACGTAAGCCCCGGACCTTTAAAATCGGGCCAAAAATTTTTATTTTCAAAAATCCCCAAATTCTGCTTAAAACTTTTGATACAACTTAAGAAAGATTTGCTGCGGTGACAGAAGTTGATTTTGGTGCTTAATTTTGACACAACTCACCAGAAATATATTTACCCATATGAAAAATTACGTAAGCCCCGGACCTTCAAAATCGGCCAAAATTTTTTTTTTTCAAAAATCCCCAAATTCTGCTTAAAACTTTAGGTACAACATAAAAAAGATTTGCTGCAGTGACAGAAGTTGATTTTGGTGCTTAATTTTGACACATCTCACCAGAAATATATTTACACCTATGAAATATTACGTAAGCCCCGGACATTAAAAATTAGCCAAAAATTTTATTTTTCAAAAATCCCCAAATTCTGCTTAAAACTTTAGGTACAACTTAAAAAAGATTTGCTGCGGTGACAGAAGTTGATTTTGGTGCTTAATTTTGACACAACTCACCAGAAATATATTTACCCGTATGAAAAATGACATAAGCCCTGGACCTTAAAAATCGGGCAAAAATTTTTTTTTCAAAAATCCCCAAATTCTGCTTAAAACTTTTGATACAACTTAAAAAAGATGTGCTGCGGTGACAGAAGTTGATTTTGGTGCTTAATTTTGACACAACTCACCAGAAATATATTTAACCATATGAAAAATTACGTAAGCCCTGGACCTTAAAAATCGGCCCCAATTTTTTTTTTTTCAAAAATCCCCAAATTCTGCTTAAAACTTTAGGTACAACAAACAAAAGAATTGCTGTGGTGACAGAAGTTGATTTTGGTGCTTAATTTTGACACAACTCACCAGAAATATATTTACCCCTATGAAAAATTACGTATGCCCCGGACCTTAAAAATCGGCCAAAAATTTTATTTTTCAAAAATCCCCAAATTCTGCTTAAAACTTTAGGTACAACTTAAAAAAGATTTGCTGAGGTGACAGAAGTTGATTTTGGAACTTAATTTTGACACAACTCACCAGAAATATATTTACCCCTATGAAAAATTACGTAAGCCCCGGACCTTAAAAATCGGGCAAAAAATTTTTTTTTTCAAAAATCCCCAAATTCTGCTTAAAACTTTTGATACAACTTAAAAAAGAGTTGTTGTGGTGACAGAAGTTGATTTTGGTGCTTAATTTTGACACAACTCACCAGAAATATATTTACCCCTATGAAAAATTACGTAAGCCCCGGTCCTTAAAAATCGGCCAAAAATTTTATTTTTCAAAAATCCCCAAATTCTGCTTAAAACTTTAGGTACAACAAACAAAAGAATTGCTGTGGTGACAGAAGTTGATTTTGGTGCTTAATTTTGACACAACTCACCAGAAATATATTTACCCCTATGAAAAATTACGTAAGCCCCGGACCTTAAAAATCGGCCAAAAATTTTATTTTTCAAAAATCCCCAAATTCTGCTTAAAACTTTAGGTACAACTTAAAAAAGATTTGCTGCGGTGACAGAAGTTGATTTTGGAACTTAATTTTGACACAACTCACCAGAAATATATTTACCCGTATGAAAAATTACGTAAGCCCCGGACCTTTAAAATCGGGCCAAAAATTTTTATTTTCAAAAATCCCCAAATTCTGCTTAAAACTTTTGATACAACTTAAAAAAGAGTTGCTGTGGTGACAGAAGTTGATTTTGGTGCTTAATTTTGACACAACTCACCAGAAATATATTTATCCATATGAAAAATTACATAAGCCCCGGACCTTAAAAATCGGCCAAAATTTTTTTTTTCAAAAATCCCCAAATTCGGCTTAAAACTTTAGGTACAACTTAAAAAAGATGTGCTGCAGTGACAGAAGTTGATTTTGGTGCTTAATTTTGACACAACTCACCAGAAATATATTTACCCGTATGAAAAATTACGTAAGCCCCGGACCTTCAAAATCGGGCTAAAAATTTTTTTTCAAAAATCCCCAAATTCTGCTTAAAACTTTTGATACAACTTAAGAAAGATTTGCTGCGGTGACAGAAGTTGATTTTGGTGCTTAATTTTGACACAACTCACCAGAAATATATTTACCCTTATGAAAAATTACATAAGCCCCGGACCTTAACAATCGGCCAAAAATTTTATTTTTCTAAAATCCCCAAATTCTGCTTAAAACTTTAGGTACAACTTAAAAAAGAATTGCTGTGGTGACAGAAGTTGATTTTGGTGCTTAATTTTGACACAACTCACCAGAAATATATTTACCCATATGAAAAATTACATAAGCCCCGGATCTTAAAAATCGGCCTAAAATTTTATTTTTCAAAAATCCCCAAATTCTGCTTAAAACTTTTGATACAACGTAAAAAAGATGTGCTGCGGTGACAGAAGTTGATTTTGGTGCTTAATTTTGACACAACTCACCAGAAATATATTTACCCGTATGAAAAATTACGTAAGCCCCGGACCTTAAAAATTGGCCAAAAATTTATTTTTTCAAAATTCCCCATATTCTGCTTAAAACTTTTGATACAACTTAAAAAAGATTTGCTGTGGTGAGAGAAGTTGATTTTGGTGCTTAATTTTGACACAACTCACCAGAAATATATTTACCCATATGAAAAATTACGTAAGCCCCGGACCTTAAAAATCGGCCCAAATTTTTTTTTTTTCAAAAATCCCCAAATTCTGCTTAAAACTTTTGGTACAACTTAAAAAAGATTTCCTGTGGTGACAGAAGTTGATTTTGGCGCTTAATTTTGACACAACTCACCAGAAATATATTTACCCATATGAAAAATTACGTAAGCCCCGGACCTTCAAAATCGGCCAAAATTTTTTTTTTTCAAAAATCCCCAAATTCTGCTTAAAACTTTTAGTACAACTTAAAAAAGATTTGTTGTGGTGACAGAAGTTGATTTTGGTGCTTAATTTTGACACAACTCACCAGAAATATATTTACCCATATGAAAAATTATGTAAGCCCCGGACCTTAAAAATCGGCCAAAATTTTTTTTTTTCAAAAATCCCCAAATTCTGCTTAAAACTTTTGATACAACTTAAAAAAGATTTGCTGCATGACAGAAGTTGATTTTGGTGCTTAATTTTGACACAACTCACCAGAAATATATTTACCCGTATGAAAAATTATGTAAGCCCCGGACCTTAAAAATCGGCCAAAATTTTTTTTTTTCAAAAATCCACAAATTCTGCTTAAAACTTTTGGTACAACTTAAAAAAGATTTGCTTTGGTGACAGAAGTTGATTTTGGTGCTTAATTTTGACACAACTCACCAGAAATATATTTACCCGTATGAAAAATTACGTAAGCCCCGGACCTTAAAAATCGGCCAAAATTTTTTTTGAAAAATCCCCAAATTCTGCTTAAAACTTTTGATACAACTTAAAAAAGATTTGCTGCGATGATAGAAGTTGATTTTGGTGCTTAATTTTGACACAACTCACCAGAAAAATATTTATCCATATAAAAAATTACGTAAGCCCCGAACCTTAAAAATCGGCCAAAAATTTTTTTTTTTCAAAAATCCCCAAATTCTGCTTAAAACTTTAGGTACAACTTAAAAAAGATTTGCTGCGGTGACAGAAGTTGATTTTGGTGCTTAATTTTGACACAACTCACCAGAAATATATTTACCCCTATGAAAAATTACGTAAGCCCCGGACCTTAAAAATCGGCCCAAATTTTTTTTTTTTCAAAAATCCCCAAATTCTGCTTAAAACTTTTGGTACAACGTTAAAAAAGATTTCCTATGGTGACAGAAGTTGATTTTGGTGCTTAATTTTGACACAACTCACCAGAAATATATTTACCCATATGAAAAATTACGTAAGCCCCGGACCTTCAAAATCGGCCAAAATTTTTTTTTTTCAAAAATCCCCAAATTCTGCTTAAAACTTTTAGTACAACTTAAAAAAGATTTGTTGTGGTGACAGAAGTTGATTTTGGTGCTTAATTTTGACACAACTCACCAGAAATATATTTACCCATATGAAAAATTACATAAGCCCCGGACCTTAACAATCGGCCAAAAATTTTATTTTTCTAAAATCCCCAAATTCTGCTTAAAACTTTAGGTACAACTTAAAAAAGAATTGCTGTGGTGACAGAAGTTGATTTTGGTGCTTAATTTTGACACAACTCACCAGAAATATATTTACCCGTATGAAAAATTACATAAGCCCCGGATCTTAAAAATCGGCCTAAAATTTTATTTTTCAAAAATCCCCAAATTCTGCTTAAAACTTTTGATACAACGTAAAAAAGATGTGCTGCGGTGACAGAAGTTGATTTTGGTGCTTAATTTTGACACAACTCACCAGAAATATATTTACCCGTATGAAAAATTACGTAAGCCCCGGACCTTAAAAATTGGCCAAAAATTTATTTTTTCAAAATTCCCCATATTCTGCTTAAAACTTTTGATACAACTTAAAAAAGATTTGCTGTGGTGAGAGAAGTTGATTTTGGTGCTTAATTTTGACACAACTCACCAGAAATATATTTACCCATATGAAAAATTACGTAAGCCCCGGACCTTAAAAATCGGCCCAAATTTTTTTTTTTTCAAAAATCCCCAAATTCTGCTTAAAACTTTTGGTACAACTTAAAAAAGATTTCCTGTGGTGACAGAAGTTGATTTTGGCGCTTAATTTTGACACAACTCACCAGAAATATATTTACCCATATGAAAAATTACGTAAGCCCCGGACCTTCAAAATCGGCCAAAATTTTTTTTTTTCAAAAATCCCCAAATTCTGCTTAAAACTTTTAGTACAACTTAAAAAAGATTTGTTGTGGTGACAGAAGTTGATTTTGGTGCTTAATTTTGACACAACTCACCAGAAATATATTTACCCATATGAAAAATTATGTAAGCCCCGGACCTTAAAAATCGGCCAAAATTTTTTTTTTTCAAAAATCCCCAAATTCTGCTTAAAACTTTTGATACAACTTAAAAAAGATTTGCTGCATGACAGAAGTTGATTTTGGTGCTTAATTTTGACACAACTCACCAGAAATATATTTACCCGTATGAAAAATTATGTAAGCCCCGGACCTTAAAAATCGGCCAAAATTTTTTTTTTTCAAAAATCCACAAATTCTGCTTAAAACTTTTGGTACAACTTAAAAAAGATTTGCTTTGGTGACAGAAGTTGATTTTGGTGCTTAATTTTGACACAACTCACCAGAAATATATTTACCCGTATGAAAAATTACGTAAGCCCCGGACCTTAAAAATCGGCCAAAATTTTTTTTGAAAAATCCCCAAATTCTGCTTAAAACTTTTGATACAACTTAAAAAAGATTTGCTGCGATGATAGAAGTTGATTTTGGTGCTTAATTTTGACACAACTCACCAGAAAAATATTTATCCATATAAAAAATTACGTAAGCCCCGAACCTTAAAAATCGGCCAAAAATTTTTTTTTTTCAAAAATCCCCAAATTCTGCTTAAAACTTTAGGTACAACTTAAAAAAGATTTGCTGCGGTGACAGAAGTTGATTTTGGTGCTTAATTTTGACACAACTCACCAGAAATATATTTACCCCTATGAAAAATTACGTAAGCCCCGGACCTTAAAAATCGGCCCAAATTTTTTTTTTTTCAAAAATCCCCAAATTCTGCTTAAAACTTTTGGTACAACGTTAAAAAAGATTTCCTATGGTGACAGAAGTTGATTTTGGTGCTTAATTTTGACACAACTCACCAGAAATATATTTACCCATATGAAAAATTACGTAAGCCCCGGACCTTCAAAATCGGCCAAAATTTTTTTTTTTCAAAAATCCCCAAATTCTGCTTAAAACTTTTAGTACAACTTAAAAAAGATTTGTTGTGGTGACAGAAGTTGATTTTGGTGCTTAATTTTGACACAACTCACCAGAAATATATTTACCCATATGAAAAATTATGTAAGCCCCGGACCTTAAAAATCGGCCAAAATTTTTTTTTTTCAAAATCCCCAAATTCTGCTTAAAACTTTTGATACAACTTAAAAAAGATTTGCTGCATGACAGAAGTTGATTTTGGTGCTTAATTTTGACACAACTCACCAGAAATATATTTACCCGTATGAAAAATTACGTAAGCCCCGGACCTTAAAAATCGGCCAAAAATTTTTTTTTTTTCAAAAATCCACAAATTCTGCTTAAAACTTTTGGTACAACTTAAAAAAGATTTGCTTTGGTGACAGAAGTTGATTTTGGTGCTTAATTTTGACACAACTCACCAGAAATATATTTACCCGTATGAAAAATTACGTAAGCCCCGGACCTTAAAAATCGGCCAAATTTTTTTTTGAAAAATCCCCAAATTCTGCTTAAAACTTTTGATACAACTTAAAAAAGATTTGCTGCGATGATAGAAGTTGATTTTGGTGCTTAATTTTGACACAACTCACCAGAAAAATATTTATCCATATAAAAAATTACGTAAGCCCCGAACCTTAAAAATCAGCCAAAAAATTTTTTTTTCAAAAATCCCCAAATTCTGCTTAAAACTTTAGGTACAACTTAAAAAAGATTTGCTGCGGTGACAGAAGTTGATTTTGGTGCTTAATTTTGACACAACTCACCAGAAATATATTTACCCCTATGAAAAATTACGTAAGCCCCAGACATTAAAAATCGGCCCAAAATTTTTTTTTTCAAAAATCCCCAAATTCTGCTTAAAACTTTTGATACAACTTAAAAAAGATGTGCTGCGGTGACAGAAGTTGATTTTGGTGCTTAATTTTGACACAACTCACCAGAAATATATTTACCCAAATGAAAAATTCCATAAGCCCCGGACCTTCAAAATCGGCCAAAATGTTTTTTTTTAAAAAAATCCCCAAATTCTGCTTAAAACTTTTGATACAACTTAAAAAAGATTTGATGCGGTGACAGAAGTTGATTTTGGTGCTTAATTTTGACACAACTCACCAGAAATATATTTACCTGTATGAAAAATTACATAAGCCCCGGACCTTAAAAATCGGCCAAAAATGTTATTTATCTAAAATCCCCAAATTCTGCTTAAAACTTTAGGTACAACTTAAAAATGAATTGCTGTGGTGACAGAAGTTGATTTTGGTGCTTAATTTTGACACAACTCACCAGAAATATATTTACCTGTATGAAAAATTATGTAAAGCCCCGGACCTTAAAAATCAGCCAAAAATTTAAAAAAAAAAAAAATTCCCAAATTCTGTTTAAAACTTTTGATACAACTTAAAAAAGAGTTGCTGTGGAGACAGAAGTTGATTTTGGTGCTTAATTTTGACACAACTCACCAGAAATATATTTACCCGTATGAAAAATTACGTAAGCCCCGGACCTTAAAAATCGGCCAAATTTTTTTTTTTTCAAAAATCCCCAAATTCTGCTTAAAACTTTAGGTACAACTTAAAAAAGATTTGCTTTGGTGACAGAAGTTGATTTTGGTGCTTAATTTTGACACAACTCACCAGAAATATATTTACCGTATGAAAAATTATGTAAGCCCCGGACCTTAAAAATCGGCCAAAATTTTTTTTTTTCAAAAATCCCCAAATTCTGCTTAAAACTTTAGGTACAACTTAAAAAAGATTTGCTGCGGTGACAGAAGTTGATTTTGGTGCTTAATTTTGACACAACTCACCAGAAATATATTTACCGTATGAAAAATTACGTAAGCCCTGGAGCTTAAAAATCGGCCAAATTTTTTATTTTTCAAAAATCCCCAAATTCTGCTTAAAACTTTAGGTACAACTTAAAAAAGATTTCCTGTGGTGACAGAAGTTGATTTTGGTGCTTAATTTTGACACAACTCACCAGAAATATATTTACCCATATGAAAAATTACGTAAGCCCCGGACCTTAAAAATCGGCCAAAAATTTTTTTTTTCAAAAATCCCCAAATTCTACTTAAAACTTTTAGTACAACTTAAAAAAGATGTGCTGCGGTGACAGAAGTTGATTTTGGTGCTTAATTTTGACACAACTCACCAGAAATATATTTACCCATATGAAAAATTACGTAAGCCCCGGACCTTCAAAATCGGCCAAAAATTTTTTTTTTCAAAAATCCCCAAATTCTGCTTAAAACTTTTAGTACAACTTAAAAAAGATGTGCTGCGGTGACAGAAGTTGATTTTGGTGCTTAATTTTGACACAACTCACCAGAAATATATTTACACCTATGAAAAATTACGTAAGCCCCGGACATTAAAAATCGGCCAAAAATTTTATTTTTCAAAAATCCCCAAATTCTGCTTAAAACTTTAGGTACAACTTAAAAAAGATTTGCTGCGGTGACAGAAGTTGATTTTGGTGCTTAATTTTGACACAACTCACCAGAAATATATTTACCCATATGAAAAATGACATAAGCCCTGGACCTTAAAAATCGGGCAAAAATTTTTTTTTTCAAAAATCCCCAAATTCTGCTTAAACCTTTTGATACAACTTAAAAAAGATGTGCTGCGGTGACAGAAGTTGATTTTGGTGCTTAATTTTGACACAACTCACCAGAAATATATTTAACCATATGAAAAATTACGTAAGCCCTGGACCTTAAAAATCGGCCCAAATTTTTTTTTTTTCAATAATCCCCAAATTCTGCTTAAAACTTTAGGTACAACAAACAAAAGAATTGCTGTGGTGACAGAAGTTGATTTTGGTGCTTAATTTTGACACAACTCACCAGAAATATATTTACCCCTATGAAAAATTACGTATGCCCCGGACCTTAAAAATCGGCCAAAAATTTTATTTTTCAAAAATCCCCAAATTCTGCTTAAAACTTTAGGTACAACTTAAAAAAGATTTGCTGAGGTGACAGAAGTTGATTTTGGAACTTAATTTTGACACAACTCACCAGAAATATATTTACCCCTATGAAAAATTACGTAAGCCCCGGACCTTAAAAATCGGGCAAAAAATTTTTTTTTTTCAAAAATCCCCAAATTCTGCTTAAAACTTTTGATACAACTTAAAAAAGAGTTGTTGTGGTGACAGAAGTTGATTTTGGTGCTTAATTTTGACACAACTCACCAGAAATATATTTACCCGTATGAAAAATTACGTAAGCCCCGGTCCTTAAAAATCGGCCAAAAATTTTATTTTTCAAAAATCCCCAAATTCTGCTTAAAACTTTAGGTACAACAAACAAAAGAATTGCTGTGGTGACAGAAGTTGATTTTGGTGCTTAATTTTGACACAACTCACCAGAAATATATTTACCCCTATGAAAAATTACGTAAGCCCCGGACCTTAAAAATCGGCCATAAATTTTATTTTTCAAAAATCCCCAAATTCTGCTTAAAACTTTAGGTACAACTTAAAAAAGATTTGCTGCGGTGACAGAAGTTGATTTTGGAACTTAATTTTGACACAACTCACCAGAAATATATTTACCCGTATGAAAAATTACGTAAGCCCCGGACCTTCAAAATCGGGCTAAAAATTTTTTTTCAAAAATCCCCAAATTCTGCTTAAAACTTTTGATACAACTTAAAAAAGATTTGCTGCGGTGACAGAAGTTGATTTTGGTGCTTAATTTTGACACAACTCACCAGAAATATATTTACCCTTATGAAAAATTACATAAGCCCCGGACCTTAACAATCGGCCAAAAATTTTATTTTTCTAAAATCCCCAAATTCTGCTTAAAACTTTAGGTACAACTTAAAAAAGAATTGCTGTGGTGACAGAAGTTGATTTTGGTACTTAATTTTGACACAACTCACCAGAAATATATTTACCCGTATGAGAAATTACGTAAGCCCCGGACCTTAAAAATCGGCCCTAATTTTTTTTTTTTTTAAATCCACAAATTCTGCTTAAAACTTTTGGTACAACTTAAAAAAGATTTGCTTTGGTGACAGAAGTTGATTTTGGTGCTTAATTTTGACACAACTCACCAGAAATATATTTACCCGTATGAAAAATTACATAAGCCCCGGACTTTAAAAATCGGCCTAATATTTTATTTTTCAAAAATCCCCAAATTCTGCTTAAAACTTTTGATACAACGTAAAAAAGATGTGCTGCGGTGACAGAAGTTGATTTTGGTGCTTAATTTTGACACAACTCACCAGAAATATATTTACCCATATGAAAAATTACGTAAGCCCCGGACCTTAAAAATTGGCCAAAAATTTATTTTTTCAAAATTCCCCAAATTCTGCTTAAAACTTTTGATACAACTTAAAAAAGATTTCCTGTGGTGACAGAAGTTGATTTTGGTGCTTAATTTTGACACAACTCACCAGAAATATATTTACCCATATGAAAAATTACGTAAGCCCCGGACCTTCAAAATCGGCCAAAATTTTTTTTTTTCAAAAATCCCCAAATTCTGCTTAAAACTTTTAGTACAACTTAAAAAAGATTTGTTGTGGTGACAGAAGTTGATTTTGGTGCTTAATTTTGACACAACTCACCAGAAATATATTTACCCATATGAAAAATTATGTAAGCCCCGGACCTTAAAAATCGGCCAAAATTTTTTTTTTTTCAAAAATCCCCAAATTCTGCTTAAAACTTTTGATACAACTTAAAAAAGATTTGCTGCATGACAGAAGTTGATTTTGGTGCTTAATTTTGACACAACTCACCAGAAATATATTTACCCGTATGAAAAATTACGTAAGCCCCGGACCTTAAAAATCGGCCCAAATTTTTTTTTTCAAAAATCCACAAATTCTGCTTAAAACTTTTCGTACAACTTAAAAAAGATTTGCTTTGGTGACAGAAGTTGATTTTGGTGCTTAATTTTGACACAACTCACCAGAAATATATTTACCCGTATGAAAAATTACGTAAGCCCCGGACCTTAAAAATCGGCCAAAATTTTTTTTCAAAAATCCCCAAATTCTGCTTAAATTTTTTGATACAACTTAAAAAAGATTTGCTGCGATGATAGAAGTTGATTTTGGTGCTTAATTTTGACACAACTCACCAGAAATATATTTACCCATATGAAAAATTAAGTAAGCCCCGGACCTTAAAAATCGGCCAAAATTTTTTTTTTTTCAAAAATCCCCAAATTCTGCTTAAAACTTTAGGTACAACTTAAAAAAGATTTGCTGCGGCGACAGAAGTTGATTTTGGAACTTAATTTTGACACAACTCACCAGAAATATATTTACCGTATGAAAAATTATGTAAGCCCCGGACCTTAAAAATCGGCCAAAATTTTTTTTTTTCAAAAATCCCCAAATTCTGCTTAAAACTTTAGGTACAACTTAAAAAAGATTTGCTGCGGTGACAGAAGTTGATTTTGGTGCTTAATTTTGACACAACTCACCAGAAATATATTTACCGTATGAAAAATTACGTAAGCCCTGGAGCTTAAAAATCGGTCAAATTTTTTATTTTTCAAAAATCCCCAAATTCTGCTTAAAACTTTAGGTACAACTTAAAAAAGATTTCCTGTGGTGACAGAAGTTGATTTTGGTGCTTAATTTTGACACAACTCACCAGAAATATATTTACCCATATGAAAAATTACGTAAGCCCCGGACCTTAAAAATCGGCCAAAAATTTTTTTTTTCAAAAATCCGCAAATTCTGCTTAAAACTTTTAGTACAACTTAAAAAAGATGTGCTGCGGTGACAGAAGTTGATTTTGGTGCTTAATTTTGACACAACTCACCAGAAATATATTTACCCATATGAAAAATTACGTAAGCCCCGGACCTTCAAAATCGGCCAAAAATTTTTTTTTTCAAAAATCCCCAAATTCTGCTTAAAACTTTAGGTACAACTTAAAAAAGATTTCCTGTGGTGACAGAAGTTGATTTTGGTGCTTAATTTTGACACAACTCACCAGAAATATATTTACCCGTATGAAAAATTACGTAAGCCCCGTACCATCAAAATCGGCCAAACATTTTTTTTTTCAAAAATCCCCAAATTCTGCTTAAAACTTTTAGTACAACTTAAAAAAGATGTGCTGCGGTGACAGAAGTTGATTTTGGTGCTTAATTTTGACACAACTCACCAGAAATATATTTACCCATATGAAAAATTACGTAAGCCCCGGACCTTCAAATGCGGCCAAAATTTTTTTTTTCAAAAATCCCCAAATTCTGCTTAAAACTTTAGGTACAACATAAAAAAGATTTGCTGCAGTGACAGAAGTTGATTTTGGTGCTTAATTTTGACACATCTCACCAGAAATATATTTACACCTATGAAAAATTACGTAAGCCCCGGACATTAAAAATCGGCCAAAAATTTTATTTTTCAAAAATCCCCAAATTCTGCTTAAAACTTTAGGTACAACTTAAAAAAGATTTGCTGCGGTGACAGAAGTTGATTTTGGTGCTTAATTTTGACACAACTCACCAGAAATATATTTACCCGTATGAAAAATGACATAAGCCCTGGACCTTAAAAATCGGGCAAAAATTTTTTTTTTCAAAAATCCCCAAATTCTGCTTAAAACTTTTGATACAACAAACAAAAGAATTGCTGTGGTGACAGAAGTTGATTTTGGTGCTTAATTTTGACACAACTCACCAGAAATATATTTACCCCTATGAAAAATTACGTATGCCCTGGACCTTAAAAATCGGCCAAAAATTTTATTTTTCAAAAATCCCCAAATTCTGCTTAAAACTTTAGGTACAACTTAAAAAAGATTTGCTGAGGTGACAGAAGTTGATTTTGGAACTTAATTTTGACACAACTCACCAGAAATATATTTACCCCTATGAAAAATTACGTAAGCCCCGGACCTTAAAAATCGGGCAAAAAATTTTTTTTTTCAAAAATCCCCAAATTCTGCTTAAAACTTTTGATACAACTTAAAAAAGAGTTGTTGTGGTGACAGAAGTTGATTTTGGTGCTTAATTTTGACACAACTCACCAGAAATATATTTACCCCTATGAAAAATTACGTAAGCCCCGGTCCTTAAAAATCGGCCAAAAATTTTATTTTTCAAAAATCCCCAAATTCTGCTTAAAACTTTAGGTACAACAAACAAAAGAATTGCTGTGGTGACAGAAGTTGATTTTGGTGCTTAATTTTGACACAACTCACCAGAAATATATTTACCCCTATGAAAAATTACGTAAGCCCCGGACCTTAAAAATCGGCCAAAAATTTTATTTTTCAAAAATCCCCAAATTCTGCTTAAAACTTTAGGTACAACTTAAAAAAGATTTGCTGCGGTGACAGAAGTTGATTTTGGTGCTTAATTTTGACACAACTCACCAGAAATATATTTACCCGTATGAAAAATGACATAAGCCCTGGACCTTAAAAATCGGGCAAAAATTTTTTTTTTCAAAAATCCCCAAATTCTGCTTAAAACTTTTGATACAACTTAAAAAAGATGTGCTGCGGTGACAGAAGTTGATTTTGGTGCTTAATTTTGACACAACTCACCAGAAATATATTTAACCATATGAAAAATTACGTAAGCCCTGGACCTTAAAAATCGGCCCAAATTTTTTTTTTTTCAAAAATCCCCAAATTCTGCTTAAAACTTTAGGTACAACAAACAAAAGAATTGCTGTGGTGACAGAAGTTGATTTTGGTGCTTAATTTTGACACAACTCACCAGAAATATATTTACCCCTATGAAAAATTACGTATGCCCCGGACCTTAAAAATCGGCCAAAAATTTTATTTTTCAAAAATCCCCAAATTCTGCTTAAAACTTTAGGTACAACTTAAAAAAGATTTGCTGAGGTGACAGAAGTTGATTTTGGAACTTAATTTTGACACAACTCACCAGAAATATATTTACCCCTATGAAAAATTACGTAAGCCCCGGACCTTAAAAATCGGGGCAAAAAATTTTTTTTTTTCAAAAATCCCCAAATTCTGCTTAAAACTTTTGATACAACTTAAAAAAGAGTTGTTGTGGTGACAGAAGTTGATTTTGGTGCTTAATTTTGACACAACTCACCAGAAATATATTTACCCCTATGAAAAATTACGTAAGCCCCGGTCCTTAAAAATCGGCCAAAAATTTTATTTTTCAAAAATCCCCAAATTCTGCTTAAAACTTTAGGTACAACAAACAAAAGAATTGCTGTGGTGACAGAAGTTGATTTTGGTGCTTAATTTTGACACAACTCACCAGAAATATATTTACCCCTATGAAAAATTACGTAAGCCCCGGACCTTAAAAATCAGCCAAAAATTTTATTTTTCAAAAATCCCCAAATTCTGCTTAAAACTTTAAGGTACAACTTAAAAAAGATTTGCTGCGGTGACAGAAGTTGATTTTGGAACTTAATTTTGACACAACTCACCAGAAATATATTTACCCATATGAAAAATTACGTAAGCCCCGGACCTTCAAAATCGGGCTAAAAATTTTTTTTCAAAAATTCCCTAAATTCTGCTTAAAACTTTTGATACAACTTAAAAAAGATTTGCTGCGGTGACAGAAGTTGATTTTGGTGCTTAATTTTGACACAACTCACCAGAAATATATTTACCCTTATGAAAAATTACATAAGCCCCGGACCTTAACAATCGGCCAAAAATTTTATTTTTCTAAAATCCCCAAATTCTGCTTAAAACTTTAGGTACAACTTAAAAAAGAATTGCTGTGGTGACAGAAGTTGATTTTGGTACTTAATTTTGACACAACTCACCAGAAATATATTTACCCGTATGAGAAATTACGTAAGCCCCGGACCTTAAAAATCGGCCCTAATTTTTTTTTTTTAAAAATCCACAAATTCTGCTTAAAACTTTTGGTACAACTTAAAAAAGATTTTCTTTGGTGACAGAAGTTGATTTTGGTGCTTAATTTTGACACAACTCACCAGAAATATATTTACCCGTATGAAAAATTACATAAGCCCCGGACCTTAAAAATCGGCCTAATATTTTATTTTTCAAAAATCCCCAAATTCTGCTTAAAACTTTTGATACAACGTAAAAAAGATGTGCTGCGGTGACAGAAGTTGATTTTGGTGCTTAATTTTGACACAACTCACCAGAAATATATTTACCCGTATGAAAAATTACGTAAGCCCCGGACCTTAAAAATTGGCCAAAAATTTATTTTTTCAAAATTCCCCAAATTCTGCTTAAAACTTTTGATACAACTTAAAAAAGATTTGCTGCGATGATAGAAGTTGATTTTGGTGCTTAATTTTGACACAACTCACCAGAAAAATATTTATCCATATAAAAAATTACGTAAGCCCCGAACCTTAAAAATCGGCCAAAAATTTTTTTTTTTCAAAAATCCCCAAATTCTGCTTAAAACTTTAGGTACAACTTAAAAAAGATTTGCTGCGGTGACAGAAGTTGATTTTGGTGCTTAATTTTGACACAACTCACCAGAAATATATTTACCCCTATGAAAAATTACGTAAGCCCCAGACATTAAAAATCGGCCCAAAATTTTTTTTTTCAAAAATCCCCAAATTCTGCTTAAAACTTTTGATACAACTTAAAAAAGATGTGCTGCAGTGACAGAAGTTGATTTTGGTGCTTAATTTTGACACAACTCACCAGAAATATATTTACCAAAATGAAAAATTCCATAAGCCCCGGACCTTCAAAATCGGCCAAAATGTTTTTTTTTTAAAAAATCCCAAAATTCTGCTTAAAACTTTTGATACAACTTAAAAAAGATTTGATGCGGTGACAGAAGTTGATTTTGGTGCTTAATTTTGAAACAACTCACCAGAAATATATTTACCTGTATGAAAAATTACATAAGCCCCGGACCTTAAAAATCGGCCAAAAATTTTTTTTTTCAAAATTCCCCAAATTCTGCTTAAAACTTTTGATACAACTTAAAAAAGATTTGCTGCAGTGACAGAAGTTGATTTTGGTGCTTAATTTTGACACAACTCACCAGAAATATATTTACCCATATGAAAAATTACGTAAGCCCCGGACCTTAAAAATCGGCCAAAAATTTTTTTTTTTCAAAAATCCCCAAATTCTGCTTAAAACTTTAGGTACAACTTAAAAAAAATTTGCTGTTGTGACAGAAGTTGATTTTGGTGCTTAATTTTGACACAACTCACCAGAAATATATTTACCCCTATGAAAAATTACATAAGCCCCGGACCTTAACAATCGGCCAAAAATTTTATTTATCTAAAATCCCCAAATTCTGCTTAAAACTTTAGGTACAACTTAAAAATGAATTGCTGTGGTAACAGAAGTTGATTTTGGTGCTTAATTTTGACACAACTCACCAGAAATATATTTACCTGTATGAAAAATTATGTAAGCCCCGGACATTAAAAATCAGCCAAAAATTTAAAAAAAAAAAAAATTCCCAAATTCTGTTTAAAACTTTTGATACAACTTAAAAAAGAGTTGCTGTGGTGACAGAAGTTGATTTTGGTGCTTAATTTTGACACAACTCACCAGAAATTAATTTACCCGTATGAAAAATTACGTAAGCCCCGGACCTTAAAAATCGGCCCAAAATTTTTTTTTTTCAAAAATCCCCAAATTCTGCTTAAAACTTTAGGTACAACTTAAAAAAGATTTGCTGCAGTGACAGAAGTTGATTTTGCTGCTTAATTTTGACACAACTCACCAGAAATATATTTACCCGTATGAAAAATTACGTAAGCCCCTCACCTTAAAAATCGGCCCAATTTTTTTTTTTCAAAAATCCACAAATTCTGCTTAAAACTTTTCGTACAACTTAAAAAAGATTTGCTTTGGTGACAGAAGTTGATTTTGGTGCTTAATTTTGACACAACTCACCAGAAATATATTTACCCGTATGAAAAATTACGTAAGCCCCGGACCTTAAAAATCGGCCAAAATTTTTTTTCAAAAATCCCCAAATTCTGCTTAAAACTTTTGATACAACTTAAAAAAGATTTGCTGCGATGATAGAAGTTGATTTTGGTGCTTAATTTTGACACAACTCACCAGAAATATATTTACCCATATGAAAAATTAAGTAAGCCCCGGACCTTAAAAATCGGCCAAAATTTTTTTTTTTTCAAAAATCCCCAAATTCTACTTAAAACTTTAGGTACAACTTAAAAAAGATTTGCTGCGGCGACAGAAGTTGATTTTGGAACTTAATTTTGACACAACTCACCAGAAATATATTTACCGTATGAAAAATTATGTAAGCCCCGGACCTTAAAAATCGGCCAAAATTTTTTTTTTCAAAAATCCCCAAATTCTGCTTAAAACTTTAGGTACAACTTAAAAAAGATTTGCTGCGGCGACAGAAGTTGATTTTGGAACTTAATTTTGACACAACTCACCAGAAATATATTTACCGTATGAAAAATTATGTAAGCCCCAGACCTTAAAAATCGGACAAAATTTTTTTTTTTCAAAAATCCCCAAATTCTGCTTAAAACTTTAGGTACAACTTAAAAAAGATTTGCTGCGGTGACAGAAGTTGATTTTGGTGCTTAATTTTGACACAACTCACCAGAAATATATTTACCGTATGAAAAATTACGTAAGCCCTGGAGCTTAAAAATCGGCCAAATTTTTTATTTTTCAAAAATCCCCAAATTCTGCTTAAAACTTTAGGTACAACTTAAAAAAGATTTCCTGTGGTGACAGAAGTTGATTTTGGTGCTTAATTTTGACACAACTCACCAGAAATATATTTACCCATATGAAAAATTACGTAAGCCCCGGACCTTAAAAATCGGCCAACATTTTTTTTTTTTCAAAAATCCCCAAATTCTGCTTAAAACTTTTAGTACAACTTAAAAAAGATGTGCTGCGGTGACAGAAGTTGATTTTGGTGCTTAATTTTGACACAACTCACCAGAAATATATTTACCCATATGAAAAATTACGTAAGCCCCGAACCTTCAAAATCGGCCAAAAATTTTTTTTTTCAAAAATCCCCAAATTCTGCTTAAAACTTTAGGTACAACTTAAAAAAAATTTCCTGTGGTGACAGAATTTGATTTTGGTGCTTAATTTTGACACAACTCACCAGAAATATATTTACCCATATGAAAAATTACGTAAGCCCCGTACCTTCAAAATCGGCCAAAAATTTTTTTTTTCAAAAATCCCCAAATTCTGCTTAAAACTTTTAGTACAACTTAAAAAAGATGTGCTGCGGTGACAGAAGTTGATTTTGGTGCTTAATTTTGACACAACTCACCAGAAATATATTTACCCATATGAAAAATTACGTAAGCCCCGGACCTTCAAATGCGGCCAAAAATTTTTTTTTTCAAAAATCCCCAAATTCTGCTTAAAACTTTAGGTACAACATAAAAAAGATTTGCTGCAGTGACAGAAGTTGATTTTGGTGCTTAATTTTGACACATCTCACCAGAAATATATTTACACCTATGAAAAATTACGTAAGCCCCGGACATTAAAAATCGGCCAAAAATTTTATTTTTCAAAAATCCCCAAATTCTGCTTAAAACTTTAGGTACAACTTAAAAAAGATTTGCTGCGGTGACAGAAGTTGATTTTGGTGCTTAATTTTGACACAACTCACCAGAAATATATTTACCCGTATGAAAAAATGACATAAGCCCTGGACCTTAAAAATCGGGCAAAATTTTTTTTTTTCAAAAATCCCCAAATTCTGCTTAAAACTTTTGATACAACTTAAAAAAGATGTGCTGCGGTGACAGAAGTTGATTTTGGTGCTTAATTTTGACACAACTCACCAGAAATATATTTAATCATATGAAAAATTACGTAAGCCCGCGGACCTTAAAATCGGCCCAAAATTTTTTTTTTCAAAAATCCCAAATTCTGCTTTAAAAATTTAGGTACAACTTAAAAAAGATTTGCTGCAGTGACAGAAGTTGATTTTGGTGCTTAATTTTGACACAACTCACCAGAAATATATTTACCCATATGAAAAATTCCGTAAGCCCCGGACCTTAAAAATCGGCCCCAAATTTTTTTTTTTTTCAAAAAATCCCCAATTCTGCTTAAAACTTTAGGTACAACTTAAAAAAGATTTGCTGCAGTGACAGAAGTTGATTTTGCTGCTTAATTTTGACACAACTCACCAGAAATATATTTACCCGTATGAAAAATTACGTAAGCCCCTCACCTTAAAAATCGGCCCAAATTTTTTTTTTTCAAAAATCCACAAATTCTGCTTAAAACTTTTCGTACAACTTAAAAAAGATTTGCTTTGGTGACAGAAGTGATTTTGGTGCTTAATTTTTGACACAACTCACCAGAATATATTTACCCGTATGAAAAATTACGTAAGCCCCGGACCTTAAAAATCGGCCAAATTTTTTTTTCAAAAATCCCAAATTCCTGCTTAAAACTTTAGGTACAACTTAAAAAAGATTTGCTGCGGCGACAGAAGTTGATTTTGGAACTTAATTTTGACACAACTCACCAGAAATATATTTACCGTATGAAAAATTATGTAAGCCCCGGACCTTAAAAATCGGCCAAAATTTTTTTTTTTCAAAAATCCCCAAATTCTGCTTAAAACTTTAGGTACAACTTAAAAAAGATTTGCTGCGGTGACAGAAGTTGATTTTGGTGCTTAATTTTGACACAACTCACCCAGAAATATATTTACCCATATGAAAAATTACGTAAGCCCCGGGACCTTCAAATGCGGCCAAAATTTTTTTTCTTTCAAAAATCCCCAAATTCTGCTTAAAACTTTAGGTACAACATAAAAAAGATTTGCTGCAGTGACAGAAGTTGATTTTGGTGCTTAATTTTGACACAACTCACCAGAAATATTATTTAACCATATGAAAAATTACGTAAGCCCTGGACCTTAAAATCGGCCCAATATTTTTTTTTTTCAAAAATCCCCAAATTCTGCTTAAAACTTTAGGTACAACAAACAAAAGAATTGCTGTGGTGACAGAAGTTGATTTTGGTGCTTAATTTGACACAACTCACCAGAAATATATTTACCCCTATGAAAAATTACGTATGCCCCGGACCTTAAAAATCGGGCCAAAAATTTTATTTTTCAAAAAATCCCCAAATCTGCTTAAAACCTTTAGGTACAACTTAAAAAAGATTTGCTGAGGTGACAGAAGTTGATTTTGGAACTTAATTTTGACACAACTCACCAGAATATATTTACCCCTATGAAAAATTACGTAAGCCCCGGACCTTAAAAATCGGGCAAAAAATTTTTTTTTTTCAAAATCCCCAATTCTGCTTAAAACTTTTGATACAACTTAAAAAAGAGTTGTTGTGGTGACAGAAGTTGATTTTGGTGCTTAATTTTGACACAACTAACAGAAATATATTTACCCCTATGAAAAATTACGTAAGCCCCAGAGATTAAAAATCGGCCCAAAATTTTTTTTTTCAAAAATCCCCAAATTCTGGTTAAAACTTTTGATACAACTTAAAAAAGATGTGCTGCGGTGACAGAAGTTGATTTTGGTGCTTAATTTTGACACAACTCACCAGAAATATATTTACCCAAATGAAAAATTCCATAAGCCCCGGACCTTCAAAATCGGCCAAAATGTTTTTTTTTTTGAAAAATCCCCAAATTCTGCTTAAAACTTTAGGTACAACTTAAAAAAGATTTGCTTGCGGCGACCAGAAGTTGATTTTGGAACTTAATTTTGACACAACTCACCAGAAATATATTTACCGTATGAAAAATTATGTAAGCCCCGGACCTTAAATATCGGCCAAAATTTTTTTTTTTCAAAAATCCCAAATTCTGCTTAAAACTTTAGGTACAACTTAAAAAAGATTTGCTGCGGGACAGAAGTTGATTTTGGTGCTTAATTTTGACACAACTCACCAGAAATATATTTACCGTATGAAAAATTACGTAAGCCCTGGAGCTTAAAAATCGGGCCAAAATTTTTTTTTTCAAAAATCCCCAATTCTACTTAAAACTTTTGATACAACTTAAAAAAGATGTGCTGCGGTGACAGAAGTTGATTTTGGTGCTTAATTTTGACACAACTCACCAGAAATATATTTACCCGTATGAAAAATTACGTAAGCCCCGGACCTTAAAAATCGGACAAAATTTTTTTTTTTTTCAAAAATCCCCAAATTCTGCTTAAAACTTTAGGTACAACATAAAAATGAATTGCTTGTGGTGACAGAAGTTGATTTTGGTGCTTAATTTTGACACATCTCACCAGAAATATATTTACCCGTATGAAAAATTACGTAAGCCCCGGACCTTCACAATCGGCCAAAAATTTTTTTTTTTCAAAAATCCCCAAATTCTGCTTAAAACTTTTGATACAACTTAAAAAAGATGTGCTGAGGTGACAGAAGTTGATTTTGGTGCTTAATTTTGACACAACTCACCAGAAATATATGTACCCATATGAAAAATTACGTAAGCCCCGGACCTTAAAAATTGGCCCCAAAATTTTTTTTTTTCAAAATTTCCCAAATTCTGCTTAAAAACTTTTGATACAACTTAAAAAAGATTTGCTGTGGTGACAGAAGTTGATTTTGGTGCTTAATTTTGACACAACTCACCAGAAATATATTTACCGTATGAAAAATTACGTGAGCCCCTCACCTTAAAATCGGCCCAAATTTTTTTTTTTCAAAAATCCACAAATTCTGCTAAAACTTTTCGTACAACTTAAAAAAGATTTGCTTTTGGTGACAGAAGTTGATTTTGGTGCTTAATTTTGACACAACTCACCAGAAATATATTTACCCATATGAAAAATTACGTAAGCCCCGGACCTTAAAAATCGGCCAAATTTTTTTTAAAAATCCCCAAATTCTGCTTAAAACTTTTGATACAACTTAAAAAGATTTGCTGCGGCGACAGAAGTTGATTTTGGAACTTAATTTTGACACAACTCACCAGAAATATATTTACCGTATGAAAAATTATGTAAGCCCCGGACCTTAAATATCGGCCAAAATTTTTTTTTTCAAAAATCCCCAAATTCTGCTTAAAACTTTAGGTACAACTTAAAAAAGATTTGCTGCGGTGACAGAAGTTGATTTTGGTGCTTAATTTTGACACAACTCACCAGAAATATATTACCGTATGAAAAATTACGTAAGCCCTGGAGCTTAAAAATCGGCCAAAATTTTTTTTTTTCAAAAATCCCAAATTCTACTTAAAACTTTGATACAACTTAAAAAAGATGTGCTGCGGTGACAGAAGAGTTGATTTTGGTGCTTAATTTTGACACAACTCACCAGAAATATATTTACCCGTATGAAAAATTACGTAAGCCCCGGACCTTAAAAATCGGACAAAATTTTTTTTTTTTCAAAAATCCCCAAATTCTGCTTAAAACTTTAGGTACAACATAAAAATGAATTGCTGTGGTGACAGAAGTGATTTTGGTGCTTAATTTTGACACATCTCACCAGAAATATATTTACCCGTATGAAAAATTACGTAAGCCCGGACCTTCACAATCGGCCAAAAAATTTTTTTTTCAAAAATCCCCAAATTCTGCTTAAAACTTTTGATACAACTTAAAAAAGATGTGCTGAGGTGACAGAAGTTGATTTTGGTGCTTAATTTGACACAACTCACCAGAAATATATGTACCCATATGAAAAATTACGTAAGCCCCGGACCTTAAAAATTGGCCAAAATTTTTTTTTTCAAAATTCCCCAAATTCTGCTTAAAACTTTTGATACAACTTAAAAAAGATTTGCTGTGGTGACAGAAGTTGATTTTGGTGCTTAATTTTGACACAACTCACCAGAAATATATTTACCCGTATGAAAAATTACGTAAGCCCCGACCTTAAAAATCGGCCCCAAATTTTTTTTTTTTTCAAAAATCCCAAATTCTGCTTAAAACTTTTGATACAACTTAAAAAAGATTTCCTGTGGTGACAGAAGTTGATTTTGGTGCTTAATTTTGACACAACTCACCAGAAATATATTTACCCATATGAAAAATTACGTAAGCCCCGGACCTTAAAAATCGGCCAAAAATTTTTTTTTTTTCAAAAATCCCCAAATCTGCTTAAAACTTTTGATACAACTTAAAAAAGATTTGCCTGCAGTGACAGAAGTTGATTTTGGTGCTTAATTTTGACACAACTCACCAGAAATATATTTACCCGATGAAAAATTACGTAAGCCCCGGACCTTAAAAATCGGCCCAAATTTTTTTTTTTTAAAAATCCTCAAATTCTGCTTAAAACTTTTGGTACAACTTAAAAAAGATTTGCTTTGGTGACAGAAGTTGATTTTGGTGCTTAATTTTGACACAACTCACCAGAAATATATTTACCCATATGAAAAATTACGTAAGCCCCAGACCTTAAAAATCGGCAAAAATTTTATTTTTCAAAAATCCCCAAATTCTGCTTAAAACTTTAGGTACAACTTAAAAAAGATTTGCTGCGGTGACAGAAGTTGATTTTGGAACTTAATTTTGACACAACTCACCAGAAATATATTTATCCGTATGAAAAATTATGTAAGCCCTGACCTTAAAAATTGCCAAAAATTTTTTTTTTCAAAAATCCCCAAATTCTGCTTAAAACTTTTGATACAACTTAAAAAAGATGTGCTGCGGTGACAGAAGTTGATTTTGGTGCTTAATTTTGACACAACTCACCAGAAATATATTTACCCGTATGAAAAATTACGTAAGCAACGGACCTTAAAAATCGGCCAAAATTTTTTTTCAAAAATCCCCCAAATTCTGCTTAAAACTTTTGATACAACTTAAAAAAGATTTGCTGCGATGATAGAAGTTGATTTTGGTGCTTAATTTTGACACAACTCACCAGAAATATATTTACCCATATGAAAAATTAAGTAAGCCCCGGACCTTAAAAATCGGGCTAAAATTTTTTTTTTTCAAAAATCCCCAAATTCTGCTTAAAACTTTAGGTACAACTTAAAAAATATTTGCTGCGGTGACAGAAGTTGATTTTGGATCTTAATTTTGACACAACTCACCAGAAATATATTTACCCGTATGAAAAATTATGTAAGCCCCGGACCTTAAAAATTGGCCAAAATTTTTTTTTTCAAAAATCCCCAAATTCTGCTTAAAACTTTTGATACAACTTAAAAAAGATGTGCTGCGGTGACAGAAGTTGATTTTGGTGCTTAATTTTGACACAACTCACCAGAAATATATTTACCCATATGAAAAATTACGTAAGCCCCGGACCTTAAAAATCAGACAAAATTTTTTTTTTTCAAAAATCCCCAAATTCTGCTTAAAACTTTAGGTACAACATAAAAATGAATTGCTGTGGTGACAGACGTTGATTTTGGTGCTTAATTTTGACACATCTCACCAGAAATATATTTACCCCTATGAAAAATTTTCGTAAACCCCGGACCTTAACAATCGGCCAAAAATTTTATTTTTCTAAAATCCCCAAATTCTGCTTAAAACTTTAGGTACAACTTAAAAAAGATTTGCTGTGGTGACAGAAGTTGATTTTGGTGCTTAATTTTGACACAACTCACCAGAAATATATTTACCCGTATGAAAAATTACGTAAACCCCGGACCTTAAAAATCGGCCCAAATTTTTTTTTTCAAAAATCCCCAAATTCTGCTTAAAACTTTTAGTACAACTTAAAAAAGATTTGCTGTGGTGACAGAAGTTGATTTTGGTGCTTAATTTTGACACAACTCACCAGAAATATATTTACCCATTTGAAAAATTATGTAAGCCCCGGACCTTCAAAATCGGCCAAAATGTTTTTTTTTTTAAAAATCCCCAAATTCTGCTTAAAACTTTTGATACAACTTAAAAAAGATTTGCTGCAGTGACAGAAGTTGATTTTGGTGCTTAATTTTGACACAACTCACCAGAAATATATTTACCCGTATGAAAAATTACATAAGCCCTGGATCTTAAAAATCGGGCCAAAATTTTTTTTTTCAAAAATCCCCAAATTCTGCTTAAAACTTTTGATACAGCTTAAAAAAGATGTGCTGCGGTGACAGAAGTTGATTTTGGTGCTTAATTTTGACACAACTCACCAGAAATATATTTAACCATATGAAAAATTACGTAAGCCCTGGACCTTAAAAATCGGGCAAATTTTTTTTTTTTTTTAAAAATCCCCAAATTCTGCTTAAAACTTTAGGTACAACAAACAAAAGAATTGCTGTGGTGACAGAAGTTGATTTTGGTGCTTAATTTTGACACAACTCACCAGAAATATATTTACCCCTATGAAAAATTACGTAAGCCCCGGACCTTAAAAATTGACCAAAAATTTAATTTTTCAAAAATCCCCAAATTCTGCTTAAAACTTTAGGTACAACTTAAAAAAGATTTGCTGCGGTGACAGAAGTTGATTTTGGAACTTAATTTTGACACAACTCACCAGAAATATATTTACCCATATGAAAAATTACGTAAGCCCCGGACCTTAAAAATCGGGCCAAAATTTTTTTTTTTCAAAAATCCCCAAATTCTGCTTAAAACTTTTGATACAACTTAAAAAAGAGTTGCTGTGGTGACAGAAGTTGATTTTGGTGCTTAATTTTGACACAACTCACTAGAAATATATTTATCCATATGAAAAATTACATAAGCCCCGGACCTTAAAAATCGGCCAAAAATTTTTTTTTCAAAAATCCCCAAATTCTGCTTAAAACTTTAGGTATAACTTAAAAAAGATGTGCTGCGGTGACAGAAGTTGATTTTGGTGCTTAATTTTGACACAACTCATAAGAAATATATTTACCCGTATGAAAAATTACGTACGCCCCGGACCTTCAAAATCGGGCTAAAAATGTTTTTTCAAAAATCCCCAAATTCTGCTTAAAACTTTTGATACAACTTAAAAAAGATTTGCTGCGGTGACAGAAGTTGATTTTGGTGCTTAATTTTGACACAACTCACCAGAAATATATTTACCCTTATGAAAAATTAAATAAGCCCCGGACCATAACAATCGGCCAAAAATTTTATTTTTCTAAAATCCCAAATTCTGCTTAAAACTTTAGGTACAACTTAAAAAAGAATTGATGTGGTGACAGAAGTTGATTTTGGTGCTTAATTTTGACACAACTCACCAGAAATATATTTACCCGTATGAGAAATTACGTAAGCCCCGGACCTTAAAAATCGGCCAAATTTTTTTTTTTTTCAAAAATCCCCAAATTCTGCTTAAAACTTTTACTACAACTTAAAAAAGATTTGTTGTGGTGACAGAAGTTGATTTTGGTGCTTAATTTTGACACAACTCACCAGAAATATATTTACCCATATGAAAAATTATGTAAGCCCCGGACCTTAAAAATCGGCCAAAAATTTTTTTTTTCAAAAAGCCCCAAATTCTGCTTAAAACTTTTGATACAACTTAAAAAAGATTTGCTGCAGTGACAGAAGTTGATTTTGGTGCTTAATTTTGACACAACTCACCAGAAATATATTTACCCGTATGAAAAATTACGTAAGCCCCGACCTTAAAAATCGGCCCAAATTTTTTTTTTTCAAAAATCCACAAATTCTGCTTAAAACTTTTGGTACAACTTAAAAAAGATTTGCTTGGTGACAGAAGTTGATTTTGGTGCTTAATTTTGACACAACTCACCAGAAATATATTTACCCGTATGAAAAATTACGTAAGCAACGGACCTTAAAAATCGGCAAAAATTTTTTTTCAAAAATCCCCAAATTCTGCTTAAAACTTTTGATACAACTTAAAAAAGATTTGCTGCGATGATAGAAGTTGATTTTGGTGCTTAATTTTGACACAACTCACCAGAAATATATTTACCCATATGAAAAATTAAGTAAGCCCCGGACCTTAAAAATCGGCCAAAATTTTTTTTTTTTCAAAAATCCCCAAATTCTGCTTAAAACTTTAGGTACAACTTAAAAAAGATTGCTGCGGTGACAGAAGTTGATTTGGTGCTTAATTTTGACACAACTCACCAGAAATATTTTTACCCGTATGAAAAATTACGTAAGCCCCGGACCATAAAAATCGGCCAAAAATTTTTTTTTTCTAAATTC
This sequence comes from Taudactylus pleione, assembly GCA_031769625.1. NCBI lineage: Eukaryota > Metazoa > Chordata > Amphibia > Anura > Myobatrachidae > Taudactylus > Taudactylus pleione. Next base: position 15,803 of record JAUIMM010002648.1, on the reverse strand, counting down.
CCCAAATTCTGCTTAAAACTTTTGATACAACTTAAAAAAGATTTGCTGTGGTGACAGAAGTTGATTTTGGTGCTTAATTTTGACACAACTCACCAGAAATATATTTACCCATATGAAAAATTACGTAAGCCCCGGACCTAAAAATCGGCCCCAAATTTTTTATTTTCAAAAATCCCCAAATTCTGCTTAAAACTTTAGGTACAACTTAAAAAAGATTTCCTGTGGTGACAGAAGTTGATTTTGGTGCTTAATTTTGACACAACTCACCAGAAATATATTTACCCATATGAAAAATTACGTAAGCCCCGGACCTTAAAAATCGGCCAAAATTTTTTTTTTTTAAAATCCCCAAATTCTGCTTAAAACTTTTAGTACAACTTAAAAAAGATGTGCTGCGGTGACAGAAGTTGATTTTGGTGCTTAATTTTGACACAACTCACCAGAAATATATTTACCCATATGAAAAATTACGTAAGCCCCGGACCTTAAAAATTGGCCAAAAATTTTTTTTTAAAAAAATCCCCAAATTCTGCTTAAAACTTTTAGTACAACTTAAAAAAGATGTGCTGCGGTGACAGAAGTTGATTTTGGTGCTTAATTTTGACACAACTCACCAGAAATATATTTACCCATATGAAAAATTACGTAAGCCCCGGACCTTCAAAATTGGCCAAAAATTTTTTTTTTCAAAAATCCCCAAATTCTGCTTAAAACTTTAGGTACAACTTAAAAAAGATTTCCTGTGGTGACAGAAGTTGATTTTGGTGCTTAATTTTGACACAACTCACCAGAAATATATTTACCCGTATGAAAAATTACGTAAGCCCCGGACCTTCAAAATCGGCCAAAAATTTTTTTTTTCAAAAATCCCCAAATTCTGCTTAAAACTTTTAGTACAACTTAAAAAAGATGTGCTGCGGTGACAGAAGTTGATTTTGGTGCTTAATTTTGACACAACTCACCAGAAATATATTTACCCATATGAAAAATTACGTAAGCCCCGGACCTTCAAAATCGGCCAAAATTTTTTTTTTTCAAAAATCCCCAAATTCTGCTTAAAACTTTAGGTACAACATAAAAAAGATTTGCTGCAGTGACAGAAGTTGATCTTGGTGCTTAATTTTGACACATCTCACCAGAAATATATTTACCCGTATGAAAAATTACGTAAGCCCCGGACCTTCAAAATCGGCCAAAAATTTTATTTTTCAAAAATCCCCAAATTCTGCTTAAAACTTTAGGTACAACTTAAAAAAGATTTGCTGCGGTGACAGAAGTTGATTTTGGTGCTTAATTTTGACACAACTCACCAGAAATATATTTACCCGTATGAAAAATGACATAAGCCCTGGACCTTAAAAATCGGGGAAAAATTTTTTTTTTCAAAAATCCCCAAATTCTGCTTAAAACTTTTGATACAACTTAAAAAAGATGTGCTGCGGTGACAGAAGTTGATTTTGGTGCTTAATTTTGACACAACTCACCAGAAATATATTTAACCATATGAAAAATTACGTAAGCCCTGGACCTTAAAAATCGGCCCAAATTTTTTTTTTTTCAAAAATCCCCAAATTCTGCTTAAAACTTTAGGTACAACAAACAAAAGAATTGCTGTGGTGACAGAAGTTGATTTTGGTGCTTAATTTTGACACAACTCACCAGAAATATATTTACCCCTATGAAAAATTACGTATGCCCCGGACCTTAAAAATCGGCCAAAAATTTTATTTTTCAAAAATCCCCAAATTCTGCTTAAAACTTTAGGTACAACTTAAAAAAGATTTGCTGAGGTGACAGAAGTTGATTTTGGAACTTAATTTTGACACAACTCACCAGAAATATATTTACCCCTATGAAAAATTACGTAAGCCCCGGACCTTAAAAATCGGGCAAAAAATTTTTTTTTTCAAAAATCCCCAAATTCTGCTTAAAACTTTTGATACAACTTAAAAAAGAGTTGTTGTGGTGACAGAAGTTGATTTTGGTGCTTAATTTTGACACAACTCACCAGAAATATATTTACCCCTATGAAAAATTACGTAAGCCCCGGTCCTTAAAAATCGGCCAAAAATTTTATTTTTCAAAAATCCCCAAATTCTGCTTAAAACTTTAGGTACAACAAACAAATGAATTGCTGTGGTGACAGAAGTTGATTTTGGTGCTTAATTTTGACACAACTCACCAGAAATATATTTACCCCTATGAAAAATTACGTAAGCCCCGGACCTTAAAAATCGGCCAAAAATTTTATTTTTCAAAAATCCCCAAATTCTGCTTAAAACTTTAGGTACAACTTAAAAAAGATTTGCTGCGGTGACAGAAGTTGATTTTGGAACTTAATTTTGACACAACTCACCAGAAATATATTTACCCGTATGAAAAATTACGTAAGCCCCGGACCTTAAAAATCGGGCCAAAAATTTTTATTTTCAAAAATCCCCAAATTCTGCTTAAAACTTTTGATACAACTTAAAAAAGAGTTGCTGTGGTGACAGAAGTTGATTTTGGTGCTTAATTTTGACACAACTCACCAGAAATATATTTATCCATATGAAAAATTACATAAGCCCCGGACCTTAAAAATCGGCCAAAATTTTTTTTTTCAAAAATCCCCAAATTCGGCTTAAAACTTTAGGTACAACTTAAAAAAGATGTGCTGCAGTGACAGAAGTTGATTTTGGTGCTTAATTTTGACACAACTCACCAGAAATATATTTACCCATATGAAAAATTACGTAAGCCCCGGACCTTCAAAATCGGGCTAAAATTTTTTTTTCAAAAATCCCCAAATTCTGCTTAAAACTTTTGATACAACTTAAAAAAGATTTGCTGCGGTGACAGAAGTTGATTTTGGTGCTTAATTTTGACACAACTCACCAGAAATATATTTACCCTTATGAAAAATTACATAAGCCCCGGACCTTAACAATCGGCCAAAAATTTTATTTTTCTAAAATCCCCAAATTCTGCTTAAAACTTTAGGTACAACTTAAAAAAGAATTGCTGTGGTGACAGAAGTTGATTTTGGTGCTTAATTTTGACACAACTCACCAGAAATATATTTACCCATATGAAAAATTACGTAAGCCCCGGACCTTAAAAATCGGCCAAAATTTTTTTTTTTTCAAAATTACCCAAATTCTGCTTAAAACTTTTGGTACAACATAAAAAAGAATTGCTGTGGTGACAGAAGTTGATTTTGGTGCTTAATTTTGACACAACTCACCAGAAATATATTTACCCCTATGAAAAATTACGTAAGCCCCGGACCTTAAAAATCGGCCAAAAATTTTTTTTTTCTAAATTCCCCAAATTCTGCTTAAAACTTTTGATACAACTTAAAAAAGATTTGCTGTGGTGACAGAAGTTGATTTTGGTGCTTAATTTTGACACAACTCACCAGAAATATATTTACCCGTATGAAAAATTACGTAAGCCCCGGACCTTAAAAATCGGCCCAAATTTTTTATTTTTCAAAAATCCCCAAATTCTGCTTAAAACTTTAGGTACAACTTAAAAAAGATTTCCTGTGGTGACAGAAGTTGATTTTGGTGCTTAATTTTGACACAACTCACCAGAAATATATTTACCCATATGAAAAATTACGTAAGCCCCGGACCTTAAAAATCGGCCAAAATTTTTTTTTTTTCAAAATTACCCAAATTCTGCTTAAAACTTTTGGTACAACATAAAAAAGAATTGCTGTGGTGACAGAAGTTGATTTTGGTGCTTAATTTTGACACAACTCACCAGAAATATATTTACCCCTATGAAAAATTACGTAAGCCCCGGACCTTAAAAATCGGCCAAAAATTTTTTTTTTCTAAATTCCCCAAATTCTGCTTAAAACTTTTGATACAACTTAAAAAAGATTTGCTGTGGTGACAGAAGTTGATTTTGGTGCTTAATTTTGACACAACTCACCAGAAATATATTTACCCGTATGAAAAATTACGTAAGCCCCGGACCTTAAAAATCGGCCCAAATTTTTTATTTTTCAAAAATCCCCAAATTCTGCTTAAAACTTTAGGTACAACTTAAAAAAGATTTCCTGTGGTGACAGAAGTTGATTTTGGTGCTTAATTTTGACACAACTCACCAGAAATATATTTACCCATATGAAAAATTACGTAAGCCCCGGACCTTCAAAATCGGCCAAAAATTTTTTTTTTTCAAAAATCCCCAAATTCTGCTTAAAACTTTAGGTACAACTTAAAAAAGATTTCCTGTGGTGACAGAAGTTGATTTTGGTGCTTAATTATGACACAACTCACCAGAAATATATTTACCCATATGAAAAATTACGTAAGCCCCGGACCTTCAAAATCGGCCCAAAATTTTTTTTTTCAAAAATCCCCAAATTCTGCTTAAAACTTTTAGTACAACTTAAAAAAGATGTGCTGCGGTGACAGAAGTTGATTTTGGTGCTTAATTTTGACACAACTCACCAGAAATATATTTACCCATATGAAAAATTACGTAAGCCCCGGACCTTCAAAATCGGCCAAAATTTTTTTTTTTTCAAAAATCCCCAAATTCTGCTTAAAACTTTAGGTACAACATAAAAAAGATTTGCTGCAGTGACAGAAGTTGATTTTGGTGCTTAATTTTGACACATCTCACCAGAAATATATTTACACCTATGAAAAATTACGTAAGCCCCGGACATTAAAAATTGGCCAAAAATTTTATTTTTCAAAAATCCCCAAATTCTGCTTAAAACTTTAGGTACAACTTAAAAAAGATTTGCTGCGGTGACAGAAGTTGATTTTGGTGCTTAATTTTGACACAACTCACCAGAAATATATTTACCCGTATGAAAAATGAAATAAGCCCTGGACCTTAAAAATCGGGCAAAAATTTTTTTTTTCAAAAATCCCCAAATTCTGCTTAAAACTTTTGATACAACTTAAAAAAGATGTGATGCGGTGACAGAAGTTGATTTTGGTGCTTAATTTTGACACAACTCACCAGAAATATATTTAACCATATGAAAAATTACGTAAGCCCTGGACCTTAAAAATCGGCCCAAATTTTTTTTTTTCCAAAAATCCCCAAATTCTGCTTAAAACTTTAGGTATAACTTAAAAAAGATGTGCTGCGGTGACAGAAGTTGATTTTGGTGCTTAATTTTGACACAACTCATAAGAAATATATTTACCCGTATGAAAAATTACGTACGCCCCGGACCTTCAAAATCGGGCTAAAAATGTTTTTTCAAAAATCCCCAAATTCTGCTTAAAACTTTTGATACAACTTAAAAAAGATTTGCTGCGGTGACAGAAGTTGATTTTGGTGCTTAATTTTGACACAACTCACCAGAAATATATTTACCCTTATGAAAAATTAAATAAGCCCCGGACCATAACAATCGGCCAAAAATTTTATTTTTCTAAAATCCCCAAATTCTGCTTAAAACTTTAGGTACAACTTAAAAAAGAATTGATGTGGTGACAGAAGTTGATTTTGGTGCTTAATTTTGACACAACTCACCAGAAATATATTTACCCGTATGAGAAATTACGTAAGCCCCGGACCTTAAAAATCGGCCAAATTTTTTTTTTTTTCAAAAATCCCCAAATTCTGCTTAAAACTTTTACTACAACTTAAAAAAGATTTGTTGTGGTGACAGAAGTTGATTTTGGTGCTTAATTTTGACACAACTCACCAGAAATATATTTACCCATATGAAAAATTATGTAAGCCCCGGACCTTAAAAATCGGCCAAAAATTTTTTTTTTCAAAAATCCCCAAATTCTGCTTAAAACTTTTGATACAACTTAAAAAAGATTTGCTGCAGTGACAGAAGTTGATTTTGGTGCTTAATTTTGACACAACTCACCAGAAATATATTTACCCGTATGAAAAATTACGTAAGCCCCGGACCTTAAAAATCGGCCCAAATTTTTATTTTTCAAAAATCCACAAATTCTGCTTAAAACTTTTGATACAACTTAAAAAAGATTTGCTTTGGTGACAGAAGTTGATTTTGGTGCTTAATTTTGACACAACTCACCAGAAATATATTTACCCGTATGAAAAATTACGTAAGCAACGGACCTTAAAAATCGGCCAAAATTTTTTTTCAAAAATCCCCAAATTCTGCTTAAAACTTTTGATACAACTTAAAAAAGATTTGCTGCGATGATAGAAGTTGATTTTGGTGCTTAATTTTGACACAACTCACCAGAAATATATTTACCCATATGAAAAATTAAGTAAGCCCCGGACCTTAAAAATCGGCCAAAATTTTTTTTTTTTCAAAAATCCCCAAATTCTGCTTAAAACTTTAGGTACAACTTAAAAAAGATTTGCTGCGGTGACAGAAGTTGATTTTGGTGCTTAATTTTGACACAACTCACCAGAAATATTTTTACCCGTATGAAAAATTACGTAAGCCCCGGACCATAAAAATCGGCCAAAAATTTTTTTTTTCTAAATTCCCCAAATTCTGCTTAAAACTTTTGATACAACTTAAAAAAGATTTGCTGTGGTGACAGAAGTTGATTTTGGTGCTTAATTTTGACACAACTCACCAGAAATATATTTACCCATATGAAAAATTACGTAAGCCCCGGACCTTAAAAATCGGCCCAAATTTTTTATTTTTCAAAAATCCCCAAATTCTGCTTAAAACTTTAGGTACAACTTAAAAAAGATTTCCTGTGGTGACAGAAGTTGATTTTGGTGCTTAATTTTGACACAACTCACCAGAAATATATTTACCCATATGAAAAATTACGTAAGCCCCGGACCTTAAAAATCGGCCAAAAATTTTTTTTTTTAAAAATCCCCAAATTCTGCTTAAAACTTTTAGTACAACTTAAAAAAGATGTGCTGCGGTGACAGAAGTTGATTTTGGTGCTTAATTTTGACACAACTCACCAGAAATATATTTACCCATATGAAAAATTACGTAAGCCCCGGACCTTCAAAATTGGCCAAAAATTTTTTTTTTCAAAAATCCCCAAATTCTGCTTAAAACTTTAGGTACAACTTAAAAAAGATTTCCTGTGGTGACAGAAGTTGATTTTGGTGCTTAATTTTGACACAACTCACCAGAAATATATTTACCCGTATGAAAAATTACGTAAGCCCCGGACCTTCAAAATCGGCCAAAAATTTTTTTTTTCATAAATCCCCAAATTCTGCTTAAAACTTTTAGTACAACTTAAAAAAGATGTGCTGCGGTGACAGAAGTTGATTTTGGTGCTTAATTTTGACACAACTCACCAGAAATATATTTACCCAAATGAAAAATTCCATAAGCCCCGGACCTTCAAAATCGGCCAAAATGTTTTTTTTTTTAAAAATCCCCAAATTCTGCTTAAAACTTTTGATACAACTTAAAAAAGATTTGATGCGGTGACAGAAGTTGATTTTGGTGCTTAATTTTGAAACAACTCACCAGAAATATATTTACCTGTATGAAAAATTACATAAGCCCCGGACCTTAAAAATCGGCCAAAATTTTTTTTTTTCAAAAATCCCCAAATTCTGCTTAAAACTTTAGGTACAACATAAAAAAGATTTGCTGCAGTGACAGAAGTTGATCTTGGTGCTTAATTTTGACACATCTCACCAGAAATATATTTACACCTATGAAAAATTACGTAAGCCCCGGACATTAAAAATTGGCTAAAAATTTTATTTTTCAAAAATCCCCAAATTCTGCTTAAAACTTTAGGTACAACTTAAAAAAGATTTGCTGCGGTGACAGAAGTTGATTTTGGTGCTTAATTTTGACACAACTCACCAGAAATATATTTACCCGTATGAAAAATGACATAAGCCCTGGACCTTAAAAATCGGGCCAAAATTTTTTTTTTCAAAAATCCCCAAATTCTGCTTAAAACTTTTGATACAACTTAAAAAAGATGTGCTGCGGTGACAGAAGTTGATTTTGGTGCTTAATTTTGACACAACTCACCAGAAATATATTTAACCATATGAAAAATTACGTAAGCCCTGGACCTTAAAAATCGGGCAAAATTTTTTTTTTCAAAAATCCCCAAATTCTGCTTAAAACTTTAGGTACAACAAACAAAAGAATTGCTGTGGTGACAGAAGTTGATTTTGGTGCTTAATTTTGACACAACTCACCAGAAATATATTTACCCCTATGAAAAATTACGTAAGCCCCGGACCTTAAAAATTGACCAAAAATTTAATTTTTCAAAAATCCCCAAATTCTGCTTAAAACTTTAGGTACAACTTAAAAAAGATTTGCTGCGGTGACAGAAGTTGATTTTGGAACTTAATTTTGACACAACTCACCAGAAATATATTTACCCATATGAAAAATTACGTAAGCCCCGGACCTTAAAAATCGGGCCAAAATTTTTTTTTTCAAAAATCCCCAAATTCTGCTTAAAACTTTTGATACAACTTAAAAAAGAGTTGCTGTGGTGACAGAAGTTGATTTTGGTGCTTAATTTTGACACAACTCACTAGAAATATATTTATCCATATGAAAAATTACATAAGCCCCGGACCTTAAAAATCGGCCAAAAATTTTTTTTTCAAAAATCCCCAAATTCTGCTTAAAACTTTAGGTATAACTTAAAAAAGATGTGCTGCGGTGACAGAAGTTGATTTTGGTGCTTAATTTTGACACAACTCATAAGAAATATATTTACCCGTATGAAAAATTACGTACGCCCCGGACCTTCAAAATCGGGCTAAAAATGTTTTTTCAAAAATCCCCAAATTCTGCTTAAAACTTTTGATACAACTTAAAAAGATTTGCTGTGGTGACAGAAGTTGATTTTGGTGCTTAATTTTGACACAACTCACCAGAAATATATTTACACCTATGAAAAATTACGTAAGCCCCGGACATTAAAAATTGGCCAAAAATTTTATTTTTCAAAAATCCCCAAATTCTGCTTAAAACTTTAGGTACAACTTAAAAAAGATTTGCTGCGGTGACAGAAGTTGATTTTGGTGCTTAATTTTGACACAACTCACCAGAAATATATTTACCCGTATGAAAAATGAAATAAGCCCTGGACCTTAAAAATCGGGCAAAAATTTTTTTTTTCAAAAATCCCCAAATTCTGTTTAAAACTTTTGATACAACTTAAAAAAGATGTGCTGCGGTGACAGAAGTTGATTTTGGTGCTTAATTTTGACACAACTCACCAGAAATATATTTAACCATATGAAAAATTACGTAAGCCCTGGACCTTAAAAATCGGCCCAAATTTTTTTTTTTCAAAAATCCCCAAATTCTGCTTAAAACTTTAGGTACAACAAACAAAAGAATTGCTGTGGTGACAGAAGTTGATTTTGGTGCTTAATTTTGACACAACTCACCAGAAATATATTTACCCCTATGAAAAATTACGTATGCCCCGGACCTTAAAATTCGGCCAAAAATTTTATTTTTCAAAAATCCCCAAATTCTGCTTAAAACTTTAGGTACAACTTAAAAAAGATTTGCTGAGGTGACAGAAGTTGATTTTGGAACTTAATTTTGACACAACTCACCAGAAATATATTTACCCCTATGAAAAATTACGTAAGCCCCGGACCTTAAAAATCGGGCAAAAAATTTTTTTTTTCAAAAATCCCCAAATTCTGCTTAAAACTTTTGATACAACTTAAAAAAGAGTTGTTGTGGTGACAGAAGTTGATTTTGGTGCTTAATTTTGACACAACTCACCAGAAATATATTTACCCCTATGAAAAATTACGTAAGCCCCGGTCCTTAAAAATCGGCCAAAAATTTTATTTTTCAAAAATCCCCAAATTCTGCTTAAAACTTTAGGTACAACAAACAAATGAATTGCTGTGGTGACAGAAGTTGATTTTGGTGCTTAATTTTGACACAACTCACCAGAAATATATTTACCCCTATGAAAAATTACGTAAGCCCCGGACCTTAAAAATCGGCCAAAAATTTTATTTTTCAAAAATCCCCAAATTCTGCTTAAAACTTTAGGTACAACTTAAAAAAGATTTGCTGCGGTGACAGAAGTTGATTTTGGAACTTAATTTTGACACAACTCACCAGAAATATATTTACCCGTATGAAAAATTACGTAAGCCCCGGACCTTAAAAATCGGGCCAAAAATTTTTATTTTCAAAAATCCCCAAATTCTGCTTAAAACTTTTGATACAACTTAAAAAAGAGTTGCTGTGGTGACAGAAGTTGATTTTGGTGCTTAATTTTGACACAACTCACCAGAAATATATTTATCCATATGAAAAATTACATAAGCCCCGGACCTTAAAAATCGGCCAAAATTTTTTTTTTAAAAAATCCCCAAATTCGGCTTAAAACTTTAGGTACAACTTAAAAAAGATGTGCTGCAGTGACAGAAGTTGATTTTGGTGCTTAATTTTGACACAACTCACCAGAAATATATTTACCCGTATGAAAAATTACGTAAGCCCCGGACCTTCAAAATCGGGCTAAAATTTTTTTTTCAAAAATCCCCAAATTCTGCTTAAAACTTTTGATACAACTTAAAAAAGATTTGCTGCGGTGACAGAAGTTGATTTTGGTGCTTAATTTTGACACAACTCACCAGAAATATATTTACCCTTATGAAAAATTACATAAGCCCCGGACCTTAACAATCGGCCAAAAATTTTATTTTTCTAAAATCCCCAAATTCTGCTTAAAACTTTAGGTACAACTTAAAAAAGAATTGCTGTGGTGACAGAAGTTGATTTTGGTGCTTAATTTTGACACAACTCACCAGAAATATATTTACCCATATGAAAAATTACGTAAGCCCCGGACCTTAAAAATCGGCCAAAAATTTTTTTTTTCTAAATTCCCCAAATTCTGCTTAAAACTTTTGATACAACTTAAAAAAGATTTGCTGTGGTGACAGAAGTTGATTTTGGTGCTTAATTTTGACACAACTCACCAGAAATATATTTACCCGTATGAAAAATTACGTAAGCCCCGGACCTTAAAAATCGGCCCAAATTTTTTATTTTTCAAAAATCCCCAAATTCTGCTTAAAACTTTAGGTACAACTTAAAAAAGATTTCCTGTGGTGACAGAAGTTGATTTTGGTGCTTAATTTTGACACAACTCACCAGAAATATATTTACCCATATGAAAAATTACGTAAGCCCCGGACCTTAAAAATCGGCCAAAAATTTTTTTTTTCAAAAATCCCCAAATTCTGCTTAAAACTTTTAGTACAACTTAAAAAAGATGTGCTGCGGTGACAGAAGTTGATTTTGGTGCTTAATTTTGACACAACTCACCAGAAATATATTTACCCATATGAAAAATTACGTAAGCCCCGGACCTTCTAAATCGGCCAAAAAATTTTTTTTTCAAAAATCCCCAAATTCTGCTTAAAACTTTAGGTACAACTTAAAAAAGATTTCCTGTGGTGACAGAAGTTGATTTTGGTGCTTAATTTTGACACAACTCACCAGAAATATATTTACCCATATGAAAAATTACGTAAGCCCCGGACCTTCAAAATCGGCCAAAAATTTTTTTTTTCAAAAATCCCCAAATTCTGCTTAAAACTTTAGGTACAACTTAAAAAAGATTTGCTGCGGTGACAGAAGTTGATTTTGGAACTTAATTTTGACACAACTCACCAGAAATATATTTACCCGTATGAAAAATTACGTAAGCCCCGGACCTTAAAAATCGGGCCAAAAATTTTTATTTTCAAAAATCCCCAAATTCTGCTTAAAACTTTAGGTACAACTTAAAAAAGAGTTGCTGTGGTGACAGAAGTTGATTTTGGTGCTTAATTTTGACACAACTCACCAGAAATATATTTACCCATATGAAAAATTACGTAAGCCCCGGACCTTAAAAATCGGCCAAAAATTTTTTTTTTTTTAAAAATCCCCAAATTCTGCTTAAAACTTTTAGTACAACTTAAAAAAGATGTGCTGCGGTGACAGAAGTTGATTTTGGTGCTTAATTTTGACACAACTCACCAGAAATATATTTACCCATATGAAAAATTACGTAAGCCCCGGACCTTCAAAATCGGCCAAAAATTTTTTTTTTTAAAAATCCCCAAATTCTGCTTAAAACTTTAGGTACAACTTAAAAAAGATTTCCTGTGGTGACAGAAGTTGATTTTGGTGCTTAATGTTGACACAACTCACCAGAAATATATTTACCCATATGAAAAATTACGTAAGCCCCGGACCTTCAAAATCGGCCAAAAATTTTTTTTTCAAAAATCCCCAAATTCTGCTTAAAACTTTTAGTACAACTTAAAAAAGATGTGCTGCGGTGACAGAAGTTGATTTTGGTGCTTAATTTTGACACAACTCACCAGAAATATATTTACCCATATGAAAAATTACGTAAGCCCCGGACCTTCAAAATCGGCCAAAATTTATTTTTTTCAAAAATCCCCAAATTCTGCTTAAAACTTTAGGTACAACATAAAAAAGATTTGCTGCAGTGACAGAAGTTGATTTTGGTGCTTAAATTTGACACATCTCACCAGAAATATATTTACACCTATGAAAAATTACGTAAGCCCCGGACATTAAAAATTGGCCAAAAATTTTATTTTTCAAAAATCCCCAAATTCTGCTTAAAACTTTAGGTACAACTTAAAAAAGATTTGCTGCGGTGACAGAAGTTGATTTTGGTGCTTAATTTTGACACAACTCACCAGAAATATATTTACCCGTATGAAAATTGAAATAAGCCCTGCACCTTAAAAATCGGGCAAAAATTTTTTTTTTCAAAAATCCCCAAATTCTGCTTAAAACTTTTGATACAACTTAAAAAAGATGTGCTGCGGTGACAGAAGTTGATTTTGGTGCTTAATTTTGACACAACTCACCAGAAATATATTTAACCATATGAAAAATTACGTAAGCCCTGGACCTTAAAAATCGGCCCAAATTTTTTTTTTTCAAAAATCCCCAAATTCTGCTTAAAACTTTAGGTACAACAAACAAAAGAATTGCTGTGGTGACAGAAGTTGATTTTGGTGCTTAATTTTGACACAACTCACCAGAAATATATTTACCCCTATGAAAAATTACGTATGCCCCGGACCTTAAAATTCGGCCAAAAATTTTATTTTTCAAAAATCCCCAAATTCTGCTTAAAACTTTAGGTACAACTTAAAAAAGATTTGCTGAGGTGACAGAAGTTGATTTTGGAACTTAATTTTGACACAACTCACCAGAAATATATTTACCCCTATGAAAAATTACGTAAGCCCCGGACCTTTAAAAATCGGGCAAAAAATTTTTTTTTTCAAAAATCCCCAAATTCTGCTTAAAACTTTTGATACAACTTAAAAAAGAGTTGTTGTGGTGACAGAAGTTGATTTTGGTGCTTAATTTTGACACAACTCACCAGAAATATATTTACCCCTATGAAAAATTACGTAAGCCCCGGTCCTTAAAAATCGGCCAAAAATTTTATTTTTCAAAAATCCCCAAATTCTGCTTAAAACTTTAGGTACAACAAACAAATGAATTGCTGTGGTGACAGAAGTTGATTTTGGTGCTTAATTTTGACACAACTCACCAGAAATATATTTACCCCTATGAAAAATTACGTAAGTCCCGGACCTTAAAAATCGGCCAAAAATTTTATTTTTCAAAAATCCCCAAATTCTGCTTAAAACTTTAGGTACAACTTAAAAAAGATTTGCTGCGGTGACAGAAGTTGATTTTGGAACTTAATTTTGACACAACTCACCAGAAATATATTTACCCGTATGAAAAATTACGTAAGCCCCGGACCTTAAAAATCGGGCCAAAAATTTTTATTTTCAAAAATCCCCAAATTCTGCTTAAAACTTTTGATACAACTTAAAAAAGAGTTGCTGTGGTGACAGAAGTTGATTTTGGTGCTTAATTTTGACACAACTCACCAGAAATATATTTATCCATATGAAAAATTACATAAGCCCCGGACCTTAAAAATCGGCCAAAATTTTTTTTTTCAAAAATCCCCAAATTCGGCTTAAAACTTTAGGTACAACTTAAAAAAGATGTGCTGCAGTGACAGAAGTTGATTTTGGTGCTTAATTTTGACACAACTCACCAGAAATATATTTACCCGTATGAAAAATTACGTAAGCCCCGGACCTTCAAAATCGGGCTAAAATTTTTTTTTCAAAAATCCCCAAATTCTGCTTAAAACTTTTGATACAACTTAAAAAAGATTTGCTGCGGTGACAGAAGTTGATTTTGGTGCTTAATTTTGACACAACTCACCAGAAATATATTTACCCTTATGAAAAATTACATAAGCCCCGGACCTTAACAATCGGCCAAAAATTTTATTTTTCTAAAATCCCCAAATTCTGCTTAAAACTTTAGGTACAACTTAAAAAAGAATTGCTGTGGTGACAGAAGTTGATTTTGGTGCTTAATTTTGACACAACTCACCAGAAATATATTTACCCATATGAAAAATTACGTAAGCCCCGGACCTTAAAAATCGGCCAAAATTTTTTTTTTTAAAAAATTACCCAAATTCTGCTTAAAACTTTTGGTACAACATAAAAAAGAATTGCTGTGGTGACAGAAGTTGATTTTGGTGCTTAATTTTGACACAACTCACCAGAAATATATTTACCCCTATGAAAAATTACGTAAGCCCCGGACCTTAAAAATCGGCCCAAAATTTTTTTTTTCTAAATTCCCCAAATTCTGCTTAAAACTTTTGATACAACTTAAAAAAGATTTGCTGTGGTGACAGAAGTTGATTTTGGTGCTTAATTTTGACACAACTCACCAGAAATATATTTACCCGTATGAAAAATTACGTAAGCCCCGGACCTTAAAAATCGGCCCAAATTTTTTATTTTTCAAAAATCCCCAAATTCTGCTTAAAACTTTAGGTACAACTTAAAAAAGATTTCCTGTGGTGACAGAAGTTGATTTTGGTGCTTAATTTTGACACAACTCACCAGAAATATATTTACCCATATGAAAAATTACGTAAGCCCCGGACCTTAAAAATCGGCCAAAAATTTTTTTTTTAAAAATCCCCAAATTCTGCTTAAAACTTTTAGTACAACTTAAAAAAGATGTGCTGCGGTGACAGAAGTTGATTTTGGTGCTTAATTTTGACACAACTCACCAGAAATATATTTACACCTATGAAAAATTACGTAAGCCCCGGACCTTCTAAATCGGCCAAAAATTTTATTTTTCAAAAATCCCCAAATTCTGCTTAAAACTTTAGGTACAACTTAAAAAAGATTTGCTGCGGTGACAGAAGTTGATTTTGGTGCTTAATTTTGACACAACTCACCAGAAATATATTTACCCATATGAAAAATTACGTAAGCCCTGGACCTTAAAAATCGGGCAAAAATTTTTTTTTCAAAAATCCCCAAATTCTGCTTAAAACTTTTGATACAACTTAAAAAAGATGTGCTGCGGTGACAGAAGTTGATTTTGGTGCTTAATTTTGACACAACTCACCAGAAATATATTTAACCATATGAAAAATTACGTAAGCCCTGGACCTTAAAAATCGGCCCAAATTTTTTTTTTTTCAAAAATCCCCAAATTCTGCTTAAAACTTTAGGTACAACAAACAAAAGAATTGCTGTGGTGACAGAAGTTGATTTTGGTGCTTAATTTTGACACAACTCACCAGAAATATATTTACCCCTATGAAAAATTACGTATGCCCCGGACCTTAAAAATCTGCCAAAAATTTTATTTTTCAAAAATCCCCAAATTCTGCTTAAAACTTTAGGTACAACTTAAAAAAGATTTGCTGAGGTGACAGAAGTTGATTTTGGAGACTTAATTTTGACACAACTCACCAGAAATATATTTACCCCTATGAAAAATTACGTAAGCCCCG
>JAUIMM010002647.1:252500-260471 GCA_031769625.1 Taudactylus pleione | reverse complement strand
TTATAGAGGAAATATGGCTGCTCCCCCTCTGTTCTCCTATATCCCCCCTGTATAGTACAGAGGTGTGTGTGCTGTATACTGTGCTCTATCCCTGTGTTATAGGGGATATATGGCTGCTCCCCTCTGTTCTCCTATATCCCCTGTATAGTACAGAGGTGTGTGTGCTGTATACTGTGCCTATCCCTGTGTTATAGAGGAAATATGGCTGCTCCCCTCTGTTCTCCTATATCCCCTGTATCAGTACAGAGGTGTGTGTGCTGTATACTGTGCCCTATCCCTGTGATATAGAGGAAATATGGCTGCTCCCCCTCTGTTCTCCTATATCCCCCCTGTATAGTACAGAGGTGTGTGTGCTGTATACTGTGCTCTATCCCTGTGTTATAGGGGAAATATGGCTGCTCCCCCTCTGTTCTCCTATATCCCCCCTGTATAGTACAGAGGTGTGTGTGCTGTATACTGTGCCCTATCCCTGTGTTATAGGGGAAATATGGCTGCTCCCCCTCTGTTCTCCTATATCCCCCTGTATAGTACAGAGGTGTGTGTGCTGTATACTGTGCCCTATCCCTGTGTTATAGGGGAAATATGGCTGCTCCCCCTCTGTTCTCCTTTATCCCCCCTGTATAGTACAGAGGTGTGTGTGCTGTATACTGTGCCCTATCCTGTGTTATAGGGAAATATGGCTGCTCCCCCTCTGTTCTTCTATATCCCCCCTGTATAGTACAGAGGTGTGTGTGCTGTATACTGTGCCCTATCCCTGTGTTATAGAGGAAATATGGCTGCTCCCCTCTGTTCTCCCTATATCCCCCCTGTATAGTACAGAGTGTGTGTGCTGTATACTGTGCCCTATCCCTGTGTTATAGGGGAAATATGGCTGCTCCCCCTCTGTTCTCCTATATCCCCCCTGTATAGTACAGAGGTGTGTGTGCTGTATACTGTGCCCTATCCCTGTGTTATAGGGGAAATATGGCTGCTCCCCCTCTGTTCTCCTTTATCCCCCCTGTATAGTACAGAGGTGTGTGTGCTGTATACTGTGCTCTATCCCTGTGTTATAGGGGATATATGGCTGCTCCCCCTCTGTTCTCCTATATCCCCCCCTGTATAGTACAGAGGTGTGTGTGCTGTATTACTGTGCCCTATCCCTGTGTTTATAGGGGAAATATGGCTGCTCCCCTCTGTTCTCCTATATCCCCCCTGTATAGTACAGAGGTGTGTGTGCTGTATACTGTGCTCTATCCCTGTGTTATAGGGGAAATATGGCTGCTCCCCCTCTGTTCTCCTATATCCCCCTGTATAGTACAGAGGTGTGTGTGCTGTATACTGTGCTCTATCCCTGTGTTATAGGGGAAATATGGCTGCTCCCCCTCTGTTCTCCTATATCCCCCCTGTATAGTACAGAGGTGTGTGTGCTGTATACTGTGCCCTATCCCTGTGTTATAGAGGAAATATGGCTGCTCCCCCTCTGTTCTCCTATATCCCCCCTGTATAGTATCAGAGGTGTGTGTGCTGTATACTGTGCTCTATCCCTGTGTTATAGAGGAAATATGGCTGCTCCCCCTCTGTTCTCCTATATCCCCCCTGTATAGTACAGAGGTGTGTGTGCTGTATACTGTGCCCTATCCCTGTGTTATAGGGGAAATATGGCTGCTCCCCCTCTGTTCTCCTATATCCCCCCTGTATAGTACAGAGGTGTGTGTGCTGTATACTGTGCTCTATCCCTGTGTTATAGTGGAAATATGGCTGCTCCCCTCTGTTCTCCTATATCCCCCCCTGTATAGTACAGAGGTGTGTGTGCTGTATACTGTGGCTCTATCCCTGTGTTATAGGAGGAAATATGGCTGCTCCCCTCTGTTCTCCTATATCCCCCTGTATAGTACAGAGGTGTGTGTGCTGTATACTGTGCCCTATCCCTGTGTTATAGGGGAAATATGGCTGCTCCCCCTCTGTTCTCCTATATCCCCCCTGTATAGTACAGAGGTGTGTGTGCTGTATACTGTGCCCTATCCCTGTGTTATAGAGGAAATATGGCTGCTCCCCCTCTGTTCTCCTATATCCCCCCTGTATAGTACAGAGGTGTGTGTGCTGTATACTGTGCTCTATCCCTGTGTTATAGAGGAAATATGGCTGCTCCCCCTCTGTTCTCCTATATCCCCCCCTGTATAGTACAGAGGTGTGTGTGCTGTATACTGTGCCCTATCCCTGTGTTATAGAGGAAATATGGCTGCTCCCCCTCTGTTCTCCTATATCCCCCCTGTATAGTACAGAGGTGTGTGTGCTGTATACTGTGCCTATCCCTGTGTTATAGGGGAAATATGGCTGCTCCCCCTCTGTTCTCCTATATCCCCCTGTATAGTACAGAGGTGTGTGTGCTGTATACTGTGCTCTATCCCTGTGTTATAGGGGAAATATGGCTGCTCCCCCTCTGTTCTCCTATATCCCCCCTGTATAGTACAGAGGTGTGTGTGCTGTATACTGTGCTCTATCCCTGTGTTATAGGGGAAATATGGCTGCTCCCCCTCTGTTCTCCTATATCCCCCCTGTATAGTACAGAGGTGTGTGTGCTGTATACTGTGCTCTATCCCTGTGTTATAGGGAAATATGGCTGCTCCCCCTCTGTTCTCCTATATCCCCCCTGTATAGTACAGAGGTGTGTGTGCTGTATACTGTGCTCTATCCCTGTGTTATAGAGGAAATATGGCTGCTCCCCTCTGTTCTCCTATATCCCCCCTGTATAGTACAGAGGTGTGTGTGCTGTATACTGTGCTCTATCCCTGTGTTATAGGGGAAATATGGCTGCTCCCCCTCTGTTCTCCTATATCCCCCCTGTATAGTACAGAGGTGTGTGTGCTGTATACTGTGCTCTATCCCTGTGTTATAGGGGAAATATGGCTGCTCCCCCTCTGTTCTCCTATATCCCCCCTGTATAGTACAGAGGTGTGTGTGCTGTATACTGTGCCCTATCCCTGTGTTATAGAGGAAATATGGCTGCTCCCCTCTGTTCTCCTATATCCCCCTGTATAGTACAGAGGTGTGTGTGCTGTATACTGTGCTCTATCCCTGTGTTATAGAGGAAATATGGCTGCTCCTCTCTGTTCTCCTATATCCCCCCCTGTATAGTACAGAGGTGTGTGTGCTGTATACTGTGCTCTATCCCTGTGTTATAGAGGAAATATGGCTGCTCCCCTCTGTTCTCCTATATCCCCCCCTGTATAGTACAGAGGTGTGTGTGCTGTATACTGTGCCCTATCCCCTGTGTTATAGGGGAAATATGGCTGCTCCCCCTCTGTTCTCCTATATCCCCCCTGTATAGTACAGAGGTGTGTGTGCTGTATACTGTGCCCTATCCCTGTGGTTATAGAGGAAATATGGCTGCTCCCCCTCTGTTCTCCTATATCCCCTGTATAGTACAGAGGTGTGTGTGCTGTATACTGTGCCCTATCCCTGTGTTATAGAGGAAATATGGCTGCTCCCCTCTGTTCTCCTATATCCCCCCTGTATAGTACAGAGGTGTGTGTGCTGTATACTGTGCCCTATCCCTGTGTTATAGAGGAAATATGGCTGCTCCCCCCTCTGTTCTCCTATATCCCCCTGTATAGTACAGAGGTGTGTGTGCTGTATACTGTGCCCTATCCCTGTGTTATAGAGGAAATATGGCTGCTCCCCCTCTGTTCTCCTATATCCCCCTGTATAGTACAGAGGTGTGTGTGCTGTATACTGTGCTCTATCCCTGTGTTATAGAGGAAATATGGCTGCTCCCCCTCTGTTCTCCTATATCCCCTATATAGTACAGAGGTGTGTGTGCTGTATACTGTGCCCTATCCCTGTGATATAGAGGAAATATGGCTGCTCCCCCTCTGTTCTCCTATATCCCCCCTGTATAGTACAGAGGTGTGTGTGCTGTATACTGTGCCCTATCCCTGTGTTATAGGGGAAATATGGCTGCTCCCCCTCTGTTCTCCTATATCCCCCCTGTATAGTACAGAGGTGTGTGTGCTGTATACTGTGCCCTATCCCTGTGTTATAGAGGAAATATGGCTGCTCCCCCTCTGTTCTCCTATATCCCCCCTGTATAGTACAGAGGTGTGTGTGCTGTATACTGTGCTCTATCCCTGTGTTATAGGGAAATATGGCTGCTCCCCCTCTGTTCTCCTATATCCCCCCTGTATAGTACAGAGGTGTGTGTTCTGTATACTGTGCTCTATCCCTGTGTTATAGGGGAAATATGGCTGCTCCCCCTCTGTTCTCCTATATCCCCCCTGTATAGTACAGAGGTGTGTGTGCTGTATACTGTGCCCTATCCCTGTGTTATAGAGGAAATATGGCTGCTCCCCCTCTGTTCTCCTATATCCCCCCTGTATAGTACAGAGGTGTGTGTGCTGTATACTGTGCCCTATCCCTGTGTTATAGGGGAAATATGGCTGCTCCCCCTCTGTTCTCCTATATCCCCCCCTGTATAGTACAGAGGTGTGTGTGCTGTATACTGTGCCCTATCCCTGTGTTATAGAGGAAATATGGCTGCTCCCCCTCTGTTCTCCTATATCCCCCTGTATAGTACAGAGGTGTGTGTGCTGTATACTGTGCCCTATCCCTGTGTTATAGGGGAAATATGGCTGCTCCCCTCTGTTCTCCTATATCCCCCCTGTATAGTACAGAGGTGTGTGTGCTGTATACTGTGCTCTATCCCTGTGTTATAGAGGAAATATGGCTGCTCCCCCTCTGTTCTCCTATATCCCCCCTGTATAGTACAGAGGTGTGTGTGCTGTATACTGTGCTCTATCCCTGTGTTATAGAGGAAATATGGCTGCTCCCCTCTGTTCTCCTATATCCCCCCTGTATAGTACAGAGGTGTGTGTGCTGTATACTGTGCTCTATCCCTGTGTTATAGAGGAAATATGGCTGCTCCCCCTCTGTTCTCCTATATCCCCCCTGTATAGTACAGAGGTGTGTGTGCTGTATACTGTGCTCTATCCCTGTGTTATAGAGGAAATATGGCTGCTCCCCTCTGTTCTCCTATATCCCCCCTGTATAGTACAGAGGTGTGTGTGCTGTATACTGTGCCCTATCCCTGTGTTATAGAGGAAATATGGCTGCTCCCCTCTGTTCTCCTATATCCCCCCTGTATAGTACAGAGGTGTGTGTGCTGTATACTGTGCCCTATCCCTGTGTTATAGAGGAAATATGGCTGCTCCCCCTCTGTTCTCCTATATCCCCCCTGTATAGTACAGAGGTGTGTGTGCTGTATACTGTGCCCTATCCCTGTGTTATAGAGGAAATATGGCTGCTCCCCTCTGTTCTCCTATATCCCCCCTGTATAGTACAGAGGTGTGTGTGCTGTATACTGTGCCCTATCCCTGTGTTATAGAGGAAATATGGCTGCTCCCCCCTCTGTTCTCCTATATCCCCCCCTGTATAGTACAGAGGTGTGTGTGCTGTATACTGTGCTCTATCCCTGTGTTATAGGGGAAATATGGCTGCTCCCCTCTGTTCTCCTATATCCCCCCCTGTATAGTACAGAGGTGTGTGTGCTGTATACTGTGCTCTATCCCTGTGTTATAGGGAAATATGGCTGCTCCCCCTCTGTTCTCCTATATCCCCCCTGTATAGTACAGAGGTGTGTGTGCTGTATACTGTGCCCTATCCCTGTGTTATAGGGGAAATATGGCTGCTCCCCTCTGTTCTCCTATATCCCCCCTGTATAGTACAGAGGTGTGTGTGCTGTATACTGTGCTCTATCCCTGTGTTATAGAGGAAATATGGCTGCTCCCCTCTGTTCTCCTATATCCCCCCTGTATAGTACAGAGGTGTGTGTGCTGTATACTGTGCCCTATCCCTGTGTTATAGGGGAAATATGGCTGCTCCCCCTCTGTTCTCCTATATCCCCTGTATAGTACAGAGGTGTGTGTGCTGTATACTGTGCTCTATCCCTGTGTTATAGAGGAAATATGGCTGCTCCCCCTCTGTTCTCCTATATCCCCCCTGTATAGTACAGAGGTGTGTGTGCTGTATACTGTGCCCTATCCCTGTGTTATAGAGGAAATATGGCTGCTCCCCCTCTGTTCTCCTATATCCCCCCTGTATAGTACAGAGGTGTGTGTGCTGTATACTGTGCTCTATCCCTGTGTTATAGAGGAAATATGGCTGCTCCCCCTCTGTTCTCCTATATCCCCCTGTATAGTACAGAGGTGTGTGTGCTGTATACTGTGCTCTATCCCTGTGATATAGAGGAAATATGGCTGCTCCCCCTCTGTTCTCCTATATCCCCTGTATAGTACAGAGGTGTGTGTGCTGTATACTGTGCCCTATCCCTGTGTTATAGAGGAAATATGGCTGCTCCCCTCTGTTCTCCTATATCCCCCCTGTATAGTACAGAGGTGTGTGTGCTGTATACTGTGCTCTATCCCTGTGTTATAGAGGAAATATGGCTGCTCCCCTCTGTTCTCCTATATCCCCCCTGTATAGTACAGAGGTGTGTGTGCTGTATACTGTGCTCTATCCCTGTGTTATAGAGGAAATATGGCTGCTCCCCTCTGTTCTCCTATATCCCCCCTGTATAGTACAGAGGTGTGTGTGCTGTATACTGTGCCCTATCCCTGTGTTATAGAGGAAATATGGCTGCTCCCCTCTGTTCTCCTATATCCCCCCTGTATAGTACAGAGGTGTGTGTGCTGTATACTGTGCTCTATCCCTGTGTTATAGAGGAAATATGGCTGCTCCCCCTCTGTTCTCCTATATCCCCCTGTATAGTACAGAGGTGTGTGTGCTGTATACTGTGCCCTATCCCTGTGTTATAGAGGAAATATGGCTGCTCCCCTCTGTTCTCCTATATCCCCCCTGTATAGTACAGAGGTGTGTGTGCTGTATACTGTGCCCTATCCCTGTGTTATAGAGGAAATATGGCTGCTCCCCCTCTGTTCTCCTATATCCCCCCCTGTATAGTACAGAGGTGTGTGTGCTGTATACTGTGCCCTATCCCTGTGTTATAGAGGAAATATGGCTGCTCCCCTCTGTTCTCCTATATCCCCCCTGTATAGTACAGAGGTGTGTGTGCTGTATACTGTGCTCTATCCCTGTGTTATAGAGGAAATATGGCTGCTCCCCTCTGTTCTCCTATATCCCCTGTATAGTACAGAGGTGTGTGTGCTGTATACTGTGCCCTATCCCTGTGTTATAGAGGAAATATGGCTGCTCCCCCTCTGTTCTCCTATATCCCCTGTATAGTACAGAGGTGTGTGTGCTGTATACTGTGCTCTATCCCTGTGTTATAGAGGAAATATGGCTGCTCCCCTCTGTTATCCTATATCCCCCCTGTATAGTACAGAGGTGTGTGTGCTGTATACTGTGCCCTATCCCTGTGTTATAGAGGAAATATGGCTGCTCCCCTCTGTTCTCCTATATCCCCCCTGTATAGTACAGAGGTGTGTGTGCTGTATACTGTGCTCTATCCCTGTGTTATAGGGAAATATGGCTGCTCCCCCTCTGTTCTCCTTTATCCCCCCTGTATAGTACAGAGGTGTGTGTGCTGTATACTGTGCCCTATCCCTGTGTTATAGGGGAAATATGGCTGCTCCCCTCTGTTCTCCTATATCCCCTGTATAGTACAGAGGTGTGTGTGCTGTATACTGTGCCCTATCCCTGTGTTATAGAGGAAATATGGCTGCTCCCCCTCTGTTCTCCTATATCCCCTGTATAGTACAGAGGTGTGTGTGCTGTATACTGTGCCCTATCCCTGTGTTATAGAGGAAATATGGCTGCTCCCCTCTGTTCTCCTATATCCCCCCTGTATAGTACAGAGGTGTGTGTGCTGTATACTGTGCCCTATCCCTGTGTTATAGAGGAAATATGGCTGCTCCCCTCTGTTCTCCTATATCCCCCCCTGTATAGTACAGAGGTGTGTGTGCTGTATACTGTGCCCTATCCCTGTGTTATAGAGGAAATATGGCTGCTCCCCCTCTGTTCTCCTATATCCCCCCCTGT